>APFE030429285.1:407375-451174 GCA_000404065.3 Pinus taeda | reverse complement strand
GGTCCATGGTATTGGATGCTTTGGCATGTATAAATATGTATTGTAACATTGAAAGGAATATAATGAAAAATAAAGCTAGTAGTCCCAATTTTGGGATCCAGGGGAAAATCTCTGTGCATATGTGTTTTTATGTGTTATGCTCTCGCATTGTTTATTTTTTCTGTGATTTAGAATTCGTATGCAAGTAAGTTCTGTACAGGGTTAAAACCAATAATTTTGTAGCAGAGGAAGCAGATTTACTTTCTTTATTTTTCAATTTTTGATGTAAATGACTTGAGGACAAGTCAATCAATAAGGCTGGGGGGAAGTGTAAATTCTAAGTTTTGTATACTTTCTAAGCCTTATACATTTTCAGCCGCATTCAGCAGCAAATTTCAAACATTCAGCAGAAGATCCAGCAACAGATTTAGTAGCAGATGCAACAACAATAAAAGATTCACCTTTTTTACTTCATCCACCTTTCTCACATCTAAGTGAAGACGACTATGATTAGAAATTTTCAGCCACACATGCACAACTCTCATCCATTTCTGAAAGGGTAAGTTGAGGTATGATATTTTCTATCTTTTAACCATTTAATTCCTTGAAAGCTAGAATGACAATTTTTGGAAAAAAATCCTTTCCTCATTTCATAAAATTGCCAAAACCATCAGTTTGGAAGGAAATACATTTACATTCATACTTTGTCACATTCATATTTTTCCATTGATCCATATTTAGATAGGAATGCAACACATTACAGAGGTAACCATAAACAGAGATATGCAGTGGAAATAATACTTCATTTCATTAATATAAAATACTGAAATATGCTTACAAAGAGTAATGGAAATAAACCAGCTAGGGCGATGGTAGCTTATCTATTAGAAGAGATGTGGTGGCTACATGCCTCTGAACTGTCTTAATATGAAAAACCCTAAACATCCAAAAACCTAATCCCAGAAGATGAAACGCCAAACTGTGGGCCCCATTTGGGCAAATTGGTACATCAACTTCCCGGGGTTGTAACTTTGGCATATGATCTTCGTTTGACGTGCACAATATCTTGTTAGAAACATCTATTCAAGAACTACAACTTTAGAAATATTCCAGTTTTTCCAAAAAACGTCTTTTAGGGCCTCAAAATGGCTCTAGAAGTTCAAGACCCGAAAAACGGCTAAAAATAGTAAGTTGTGGTACAATTAGGGAAACTGAAAATGCTGAGAGAAACAATAGTGGGGATCCAAGTGGACTTGGTAGGTGGCCACCATTGTCCACCTGGATCATTTCTCCCCCCTTAGGAAGCAATGGTCCCCATTTCATTGAGTTCCTCCATGAGATGAGGAAACTTCTGCTGAACTTGGTCCCTAGTGAGCCACTTTCCCTGGTAACAGAGTTGGCCTGCTTTGACAACTCGATACAATTGGATATTCTGTTGGTGAGTTTTTAGTTTGTGTGTCCATGATCTGATCAGTTACAGCTTGTTCCATGCAATCTGGATTTCATTCTGTGGTTGTGAGCTGTTCTACAATGTTAGATGTGTCTGGTAATGGTGGAAAGTATGGCCGAAGGATGTCCACATTGAACATTGGGTGCAGACCAAGGAATGAGGGAATGTTGAGCTCAAAGGCATTATATCCAACAAAATTAGTAATGGTGTAAGGACCATATCAGAGTGGTCTCAGTTTTCGATAGGATCCAACAAGTCATTCCTCTTACAAATGCAACCATACTTTCTCGCCCACCTGAAACTTATGTGACACCCAATGTTGATCATGTTGCTACTTGTACTTGGTATTTGATTTCTCTAGAATGTCATGGACCTGCTAGCGAATATGTAAGATGTGCTTAATGAAGCTGGTTTCCTTGTATGTTTCAGATTGGACATGAGCTGAATTTGTCTGAGTAGTTGCAAGTGGCATGGCCACACCAATGGGGCATAGTGGCTGGAATCCTAAGACCACCCGAAAAGGGCTGTGGCCAATTGAGTTGTGAAGAGCTCAATTTTAGTTGTGCTAAACATAGGGCAGGTTCTTGTCCCATGTGCATGGATGCTTTGAGTTGTACATGCACAGAATGTGTATAATCATCCAGTTGACAACCTCTGTCTCGCCATTAGTTTGAGGATGGAAGACTGTGGATTTAGTGAGTTTGGTGTCTAGCATTGACCAGAGGCTGGACCAAAATGTATTGAGGAACCGACTGTCCCGATCTAAGATGATAGACTGTGGGATCCCAAAGTGCACCCACACTCACTCAAAGAAGAGTTTAGCAGTGGCTTCTACTCTGATATTATTCTTCCAGGCTGCCATAATGGCCATCTTTGAGAACCTGTTGATGACCACAAAAACATAGTTCTTTCCATGCTTAGTGGAAGGAATCCCTGACATGTAACCTATGGAGATGGATTCCCAAGGTTGACTAGGGGTAGGCAATGGGGTATAGGGGCCTTACTTCTTGATGGTCGGTTTGGCAATGGTGTAGGCAGTACATGATCTAATGTACTTCCCAACATCCTATCAAAGATTTCGCTAATAGAAATACTTTTGTAGTACTACCACCATTTCCTCGACCCCGAAATGCCTAGTAACCCGAATATAGTGTGCTTCCCAAATCATCTTGGCACGCTCACTTGAAGGAACACAAAGGTGACGTAGGTGGCATAATAGGGCATACTAGAGGTGAAAATTTGGAACATGTAGACCCTCCAAGAGTGTCTGGTATGTATGGCCGAATTCTAGGTTGCTTTTGTAGAGAAGTGGCCAATCAAAAGTCTCGTGCCCACAGAGTTGAGCATGATGGTTAATGCCATGATCAGTGGTCAACTGAGGCAATCTGCAACATTATTGGTGTTGTCCTTTTTATACTTGATATTCAAATGGAACAGTTGCAGGTATGTAGTGTTATGCTCCTATACCAATAGGTGTCATATTTCATGATTGACTTGATGAGCTCTGTAATATGTTCATACCTTTCTTATTGCCAAGGTTTTTCATATTTTCAAAAAAAAAAAAAAAATTTAAAAAATGTAAAGAGGGTATACCCTGAAAGAAAAAATAAAGGGTAAAAAGAATAAAATGGTCAAAAAAGCGAAAGAAATGAACCCCAAACAAAAATAGACCGGGAAAGTGTGCAAGTCTAAATGCCACTACTATTTCATTTTGTGTAATAAGCAATTGTGTGCAACTTGTTAAACTTTTGTCACAATTGATGAAGAGTCAAATAGCTTAAACTTGCCTCATTCAATTTTCAATTTCATGTTCTAGAATAGAGAATAAATATCTGGCCAAATAGTGTAATCTTGGCAGATAAGTAGATAGGTAGAGTAAATAAAAAAGGAGCTCAACAATGTAATCTGAGCCATTGGATGTAATAAGTGTAGACTTAGGTAGGCTTGCTATGTAAAGAAAAGGAAGATTGATAAGGGTTTTCTAGTTTAAGTGCACCCAAATAAAGAATGAAAAAATGCTAGGCTAAAGTAAGTAGGGTAGGTAGATGGTGTTGCAGAATGATACTTGTGATGGATCATGTCTCTAAATGTGTTAAATTTTACTTTTATCACAAGTGTAAGGAAGACATTATACTTGATGCAACTCAAGCAAAACAAGGTAAAATAACTAACTTCCATTCACATTTTCCCCTAAATATTTCACTAATTCCCCCTAAAGTATTGTGGTATTTGAAAATTAAAGGGGCTCAGAGCATTTCTCAAACTTTTGGAGGGACCAGACCCTCGACCGAATGATTTGAGAGCCTAAGTACTGAGAATCATCCATAAACCATTCATTTGATTTCATAAACGTATTTCCTAAGTAAAAATCCTACTTTACTTAGGAAAATACATAATATCACCTAAAAACCCCTTATTCCACTTTAAAGCCTAAGTTTAAATGTAAATCTCTAACGTTTACTTAACGCTCATTCTCATTTTTATCATATTATTTGTTAACCCATATTATATAAATTCCGAAAAAACATTCCCCTTCCCGTATTATTTAATTATACATAAATCCCCGACATTTTATATATATCCCGCCCCCAGTTGAATATGACCATAATCATCGCTCAAAAGGGATTAATGAATTTATTTGAAATTCATTACCAGCCTAACCACCCCTCGACCAATCGCATTAGTCCTGACACAATTAAAATATTATTAAATACATCGAGCCCACCACAAATAAAGTTCTGCCAAACTCCACTCATGTCTGCCATCTGATTGCTCCCCTTTCATCCAACAGTCGACGCTGATATCGCGCCCCCCCTGGTGACCACGCTTTAACTTGCGATCACCAGGAGGTTTTCCGCCCGTACCTCTGCCACGCGCTACTCAGTCCATATGCTCACTAACACCTGGCCCAAAACCTCCCAGCCTCAAAAGTGGTGTGATTGTGTACTTCTTACCACCCTCCACAAACGGCAAAGCATCACATCTCCTCTTGCATCATCCACCTGATAAATCCAAAAAAAAAAACCCCGCCAACCGTAGTGTACTGTTTACTTCTTTGATACATGTATTTATCTGGTCTACCCTGAAACCCTGTAATTTCAGTTAAGACTGAATTCTCTTTCAGAAGAGGAAATTATTGAAGAAACAACAGATAGTCAAAGAGTACAAAGGGTAGTTAGCCAGCAAACTTCCCCATTGGGAGGAACATCCACTAGCTCATAGAGGCAAGAGCTAGAAAGACAACATAGTATAGAAGTATCATCCACCAGGCCACAAAGTAAAGAGGCCTTAGATATCGGGAAGACATTCACAGAAATAAAAGCAAAAAATGAACCAGTAAGACTTCAAATTTACAATGAGTATTTGAAAATGGCCCCCACAAACCAACATAGATTGATGTCAGCCTATGACATTCAAGAGGGCAACATGATAATGAGCTACTTCAAACCAAAGGTTCAACAACCTCAAATAGCAGCAGATTATATCAGGACAAATCTAGAAGTCCTGGTTAAAGATATTAATCCTTTGGATCAAATTAAACTTCACAAGCAAACTGGAGAAATGGTCCATTCAACCTTAACCAGTGAAGCATTGATGGCTCACAGGCTACAAAATTATTTGGATAATACAACTGCCCAGTTGAACTTAGAAAAAGCCTCCTCCCTGGCCAAGGATAACATAATAAAATCATTAGAAGAAATCATCATTGGATTGGGACATGATCCTAAAGATGCGAAAGGTGTAGAAGCACTAATCAAAAAGAAAGAAGGAGACATTGTTGCCCTGAGGAAACAACTAAAGCTACGTCCTTCAAGGCATCCGCAGACTGTTGAAGTTATAAAGCAGAAATTTGTAGAAGAGATGATGGATCTCCTCTTGAAACTAAATGAGATATTGAATGATACAGAGCAGGCTTTAGAAAAACCACTGAAGGACAAGTAGGTAGAGTCGACCTCTCAGCCTCCTGATGTCATCCCCATAGTCTCAACAGCAGTCCCCTCTACACTTGGGACAGTCTTAGCCCAAAACATCCTAGCAGCCACAATAGAGGTGGTCACAGGTACACCAACAGCAGGAACAACACCAGGCAGCAGTGCCAATTTGAGCACAAAAGAGCTGATAAAAGCAATGGAAGACATGAGACTACAAGTTTCAAAATTAAAATAGGTAAAAGAATAGTTGGTTAAGGTAGAAAGAAGTTATGATATCTGCAAAATCAATGTTTTGGAAAAAACAAGGGAGATCGAAGCATTAGAAAATAAAGTGAAGACATTAGAAAAGGATCTCACTTTTGACAAGCCTCTGGCACAGATCAAGAAATTCTATGGGCCAACATCACTTAATCTGTAAATGATGTTTGGCCATCCATCTAAGCGATCTTTGAACATATTGATCTAGTGAATGCAGCATAGAGAGAAGTTCAAAAGACAAGAGCTTTCTTAGGCCAAATGCCAAAAGAAGCCAACCGGCTTATACACTTTTTGAATAACAGAACTAAGGAACCACTAGAAGAACTTGGCATAGCTGACATAACATATACTATTTTAGAAATCAAAAGGGTGTTAACCAATAAACTTTGATGCATAATTTAGAGAGAAGATGTCAAGATATGCAGGTGGAAATTAATTATTTCATGGAGAAGATTACTATTTTGCAAAATAAAGGGCTGCCAAGTCCCTTGGTGATTAATGACAGATTAATGACGCACATAGATTATGTAGATAAATTGAATAAGTATGTTGGAAATCAAGTCAGTTCATCAAAAAGTGCATCAGGAATAAAAGCACCCCCCACAGGCCAAGTTCTCTATGTCAGCTTAGAGAACTTATTCTATGTTGAGCATGAGATAAAGCACTTGTTCCCAATCGAGCCTACCTTTTTCAGATATACAGAAATTGATGAGACCTTGAGGAAACTTCAGAAACACATATTTTTAGAGCAAAAATGGTGGGAAGACATGTTGAAAATTTTGTAAATTTATCCTTGGTTAAAAGTAAATTTTGGGCTATTTACCATAGTAAGATGAACAAAGATAAACAAGGGTCAAACAGGTCGAAGTGTATCAGAGCAGGTAAAGAGTATCAGTTAAAACAGGGCAGCCAGCATAGAGTAACTAAAGAAGACAACAACAAGCCAAATAACAAGGTCTGCCTCGAGCGCATTCAGCAAGAAAAGGAACAGCACAACATCAGTTTACCTTTATCCTATCTTCGAGACTAGTTGTCTCTATTTTCTTGTAACTTATTCTGAGTTATCCTAGAATATATCTCACTCTGTTATGAGATATTTTTTGTAATTTTTTTTTATAAATACCCCCTCAATTGGAGTATTGAGGGTGGATTCATATACATTGTTGTAATATTGGTTATTTTCGAATAAAGTGTTGATTAGATCAAACTTTTGTATGGCTTGCTGGATAAAGAATTGAGGCAAAGGACTTTCCACAGATTTCTTGAATCAAACACCGGATCAATAAGTTCTCTATACCTTGTGTTTTAAAGTTATCCTTGTTTTTTACATCATCTTTGTTTCATATCTGAATGATAAAAAAAAAAGAGTAATTCATAATATGCTTGATTTCACCCTGCTTTCAATCGTTATTATTCTGTATGTTTTCTTCTGAATTAGAATAAATAGTGAAACCTAAATTGCTCCTAGTTTCTAGTTCACTCACTTTGATTATTACTTAAAGAATACTGAAGTGCTCTTTATTAGTAATCATTTCAAGTTCCATTTTTTTTAAATAGGTTGAAGGATACTTAACTGCTCTTCACCCATTTTGAAACCATTCCATTTATTCCAAATCGTTGTTTGTTCTCTGTTTGACCATCTTTCTTTGTAAAACCATCTTTTGTTAAGAAACCTAATCCAGTTAAGTCATCTTCTTCGACTCCATTAGCCCAATGACCTAAACTAGTTAGTCCTACCCCTACGCTATTGAATCTCACCACCTAAACTCAAAAAAAACTCCTGAACTTCATAACTAACCTAATATCTTTCAAAACAAAGCTAAAACTTAAAGAGAGAGCCCTCTCTGGATACAGATTGGCTAAATTTTGTATCTAAAAGATTGGTTTGTGGTTACATCGGCCCCCTTTCCCGTTCTTACAACTTTTGGAAAAACCTGAGTGATAACATAGTGGCGACTCCACTAGGGACCTGAATAATTATTTGTTACTAGTGTTCACTTTATAAGCTACAAATGGAGCCTGAAGTTATCCAGGTAGCGTTTGAAATTCTCTTGCTTTGCAATTGCAGAAATAAATGAATGCTACTTCATTCTATCTCCGGTCTAGTTTATGGATTGAACATTTGGTTTCCAATACTTGATCAGTACCTCTTTTCAAATAAGTCTTTAAGAAATTTCAAATCCCACATTTAAAACCTCTTAAAGAAACTATTGAAGTCATATTGTTAAAACCCATTTAGAGAAAAAACCAAAAATACACCTAGAAACTTGGCTTCAGAAAGGATTCATTATACCAGAGCAAATCCTGACCCAAATCCACCACCTGTGTTTGAAAATCCTAATCTAATTCCTAGGATTCTTAGAAAATAAGAGAGGCAAGATAGTTCTGCTAGTTCTCGGCCTCTATACAAATCAAGATCCTATCCTGTGAAGTAGATTTGCCTTGAGGACGAACCTTTTGATGATTTTTTTGAAACCTCTTTATTTGTAATATTTTCGGAATCTGGGTTAGCCCACACGGTTCATGATCCAATATTTATTGAAAACTTGCAACTTGAAGTTGTTACCTCACATCTTGATAGACATTTTCATAACTCCATTCAATCTGAGCTTACTTCTAAAGGAACACCAAACCTTTCTGTGATTACTACAACCTCTCCAAGTTCATCATGAACACCTCAGATTTTCCTACCTCAAACTACTCCTTCCACCCCTCCATCTACAACTCACATTCCCAATGTTATCCCTACCACACCAGTTGTCACATCTATACGTGCAGCCATGGCAAACATATATACTCCTCTGCACTTACCTACCAATCCAGGGGCTATGCCCCAAGACTATGAGAGTAAAATCACTCCTTTTGATGGCACTGGCACCTACACAGCTCAACAACATACCAAAAAATTGACTGACTATTTTGAGATATATGAGGTTGATGCTGATGACGTTAGAATGAGTGTATTTGTTCAAAGTTTGATTGGAGATGTTAGAACATGGTTTAGAGCCCTCCCTGCAAATAGTATCAATGACCTACAAGATCTTTATTAGACATTCTTGAATAGATGGGAAAAGAAAAAGGGCCCTCTCCAAATTTTATCAGAATATGAAAACCTGAAAAGAGGTACACAAGAAACAGTGCAAGATTATTGCACTAGGTTCAATAATGTTTACAATGCTATTCCTCAAAATCTTAGACCTCCTCCAGATTTGGCATTGATAAAATTCCCCTATGGATTTGATTCTGATATGGCATAACAACTTAGGAAAAGAGCTCCTTGAACCTTAGAAGAGATGCAAAGTATAGTTGTCAGTGTTGAAGCCAACCTGATATCTAAATGAGCTAAAGCCAGAGCTGAAAGGAGGATGCCTTTGAAAGAAGAAACTTCGGCCTTTGAATAGAAATTAGATGTTATTATTAAAGGAATGGGTATGCTCAGAGATAGAGTAGAAACGATTGAGAAAAAATCGTTTTGGGATAATCAACCGAACAATACTGGTAGAAATCCAAATTTTAGGAAGAACCAAAACCATAATACTGGAAAAACTGGACCTGACCAAAATATTAGGGCCCCATTCCAGGAAAATTATGTTGAAGCCTCAACTTCTGATGAACCAACTAAAGATACCCAAATCAATTTGATGGGACTCAACAATGAACAACAAGTTTTCTTGACCTAAAAGGATCAAGAAGCTCACATGCTTAATCAATTCCAAACTCAGTCAGGTGAATCATTTGACTTTAGGGAGGGATATGATACAACCATCTACGAAGTCCACAAATAATATAATCTAAGGAGAAAAAAAATTGATGTTCCTAAAATCAACAGACAAAAAGATATAGAACAACCCAACAAAGGTAATATCAATACCCCCCCTATACATATTCTTTCTAGAACAGATCCCAATCCAAATAACCCAATTATTGAGGATGTATCTGATAATCAACTCCATAATAGAAAACCTTCCACTTCTCCTCCTTTCAAAGGAAATGTGGAAGAACCTTTGGAAGATAATTTGGAAACATTTTCAGCCCATAACCCCACTCCTGAAAAGGAGAAAGACCTAGAAAATACAGCAGAAAAGGAGAATCCAACTGTCTGAAATACAAGAAATCAGACTGAAAAACCTTTCAATCTTTTGAAGTAGGCAAATTGAAAATAACAGTTCCCTTGTCTGAATTAACCAAACATGATGTCTATAGAAGTCAAATCAATAGATCACTCCAAATTTCTGTGAATGAAAACTTAGTAAACGTTTTTGATGACCAATATGAATTGATCTTTGGCCTTGAAGTAAATGGAAAAGCAGTGGATGGAGGAGTTCCTCCTTTCCATGTAAGTTTAAACATACGTGATAAAATACTTCATAATACCATGTTTGATTTTGGTGCTTCTCATAACTTAATGCCTATTTTCTTTTGATTCAAGTCAGGTCAGATGTTTAGGATTGATCAAAGACTTACGTGTATCGCTAGTTCAATACCTTGCCAAAACCATTTCAATGGACATAGTTCTAGCAGATATTCCACCAAAGTATGGCATGCTATTATCCAGATCTTGGGGTGCAAAGCTTCAAGGATCTCTACAATTAGACATGTCTTATGCTACCATTTCAGTATTTGGTCAACTTAAGAAACTATACAGAGAAACTTTAATGAAATATGTGGTAAGTAGTCACGAGAAACCTCAAAATT
Source organism: Pinus taeda (assembly GCA_000404065.3). Lineage (NCBI taxonomy): Eukaryota > Viridiplantae > Streptophyta > Pinopsida > Pinales > Pinaceae > Pinus > Pinus taeda. Next base: position 440,860 of record APFE030429285.1, on the reverse strand, counting down.
TCCCTATCTACTTTGTGCACTCTGATATGGATTCTTTCATTCTCTACAATGCTGAAATCGATCCTTCAACTGAAATAAAAGTTTTAGCAGTTGAACCAAAAGAAAATACAAATGAAAAGTATAGTATTCAAATTCAAGAAATTTCTGAGAACAATGATACATCAGATACCCATGAGAAACCAGAAGAAACTAAAAAACAGATCTCCCCATTAAACAGATTCCTGATACTCCTGACACAAATTATGAACATGAAATCCTTTGGTACTTAGAATTTGATGGCTTAGTTAACAAATTAGGAGTACAAAGAGGAGTTTGGGTGAAAAATCTTGAAAATGACCATGCTGAAGGCCATGCCTATAGATTAAACTTTAGGTGCACTGATAATATGGCAGAATATGAAGCTCTATTGCTAGATCTTAAACTTGTTAAACAATTAGGGGCAATTAGGGTATCTGTCTTAGGAGATTCTGATTTAATCATTCAATAGATCAAAAGGAAGTTTCTCACAAATGATCCCAGATTAAGATCTTACAGAGGAACAATGATAGAGATTCTCAATACATTTCTGGAAACTCAGCTTGCCAAGAAAACATAACTTTCAAGCTCATAGCCTGGCAATGTTTGCCAGCACCTGTAAATTACCATTTGAACCTAATCATCAGTTCATAGCTGAGATTAGACACAGATCAGCCATACCTGAAAATGTAAAAAACTGGAAAGTATTTGACAGTGATAAGCAGATTAACAATTTCTTAACCTTAGAGGAAGAAGTTTCTAGTATTAATATAGATATAGATACAATTAGTGAGTTTAATCAAATAGATAAAATAGAAACAGACATTTCAGCAGAAAGTGCGACTCAATGCTTCACCCAACAAAATTTACCAACAAAGAAAAACAGGATCTTAAAGAAATGGACATTGATGAAATTATTGAAGGAGAATCTGAAGTTATCAATTTAAAAGACAATCATTTACCTAAAGGATTAACTCCTTTGGAAGATCTCTTTGATTTTAATGACATTTGAAAGAAACCCAAAATGGAACCCTTAAAAGTAGACATTGAAGACTATAACTTGGGCACTGAAAAAGATCCGAAAATGGTAAAATTATCCAAATCTTTGCCCCCTGATCAAAAACTCAAATATGTTGAACTAATGAGAGAATTCCAAGATGTCTTTGCCTGGAGCTATGAAGACCTGAAATCTTATGACACCTCTATAATTCAACATACGATACCTCTAAAGGAAAATAAAAAACCATTCAAACAAAAGCTTAGAAGAATTAACCCTGTACTACTTCCCTTAATTAAAAAAGAAATAAAATGAATGTATGAAGTAGGGATAATTTCTCCTATCAGGTTCTCAGAGCGGGTTTCTAATTTAGTACCTACTAGGAAGAAAACTAGAGAAATCAGATTATGTGTTGATTTAAGAAATGTAAATAAGGTTTCTTTGAAGGAAAATTAACCTTTACCTAAGATGGATCATATTTTACAAAGGGTAGTAGGTGCTTCCAAGATTTCATTTTTGGATGGGTTCTCAGGCTAAAACCAGATTCTGGTTCATCCTGATGACCATAAAAAAACAGCTTTTACAATGCCATGGGGAACATTCAAGTATGTGAAAATTCCATTTGGACTTAAGAATGAAGGGGCAACCTTCCAAAGAGCAATGGACATATATTTTGCAAAAGAAATTTACAATTTCTTGGTTATTTATCCAGATGACTTGACTGTTTTTTCTAAATCAGATCAGCAACATTTAGATCATCTAAAACAAGTATTTTTGAAATGTAGAAAATATGGTATTTCTTTAAATCCTAAGAAGTTTTTGTTTGGTTTAGAGGAAGACAAACTCTTAGGCCATATCATTTCCAAAGATGGCATTAGGATTGATCCTTCTAGAACATAAGCCATTTTTCAAATACCCCACCACAGAAATGTCAAAGAACTTCAAGCTTTCCTAGGAAAACTAAATTTTTGAGAAGATTTATATATAACTTAGTCGAATTATTTAGATTGCTTAATAATATGTTGAAAAAAGATTAAAAGGTTAAATGGATAGTAGAAGCCAAACAAGCATATGAAGAAACTAAAATGGCTTTGACTAAAACACCGGTCCTTACAAGTCCAAATTTTGATAGAGACTTTAGAATATTTTCATTTGCATCAGAACATACCATAGCAGTTGTTTTACTAGAAAAGGATGATCAAGGATGTGAAAAACCCATAGCCTTCTTTAGTGAAGCACTTAGGGATGCTCCATTAAAATACAAAATCATGGAAAAACAAGCCTATTCACTTGTGAAAGCTATCAAAGACTTTAGAGTCTACATACTATACTCCCATGTAATAGCCTATGTACCAAAAGTTGTTGTCAAAGACATCTTAACCTAGGATGGAATTGAAGGAAAACGGGGTAAATGGATTGCTACTATATTGGAGTATGACATTGAAATAAAACCTACAAAGTTTATAAAAGGATAGGGATTGGCCAAGCTCATGACTGAAACAAATTGTCAAGCCCTAGACATTAATGAACTGGATAATGAACATGAGATGGTGACTCCACAAATCCGCTAGGCCTTCCTAGATTCACACTGGTATGCTGATATAACTTATGTATTATTAAACCTACAGGCTCCTCCAGGATTATCCATAACAAAGAAAATGTTTTTAAAAATGAAAGCTTCAAAATTTTGTATTTTAGATAATGCTCTCTTTGGAAAAATCATGAAGGTATTCTATTGAATTGTTTTTGTAAAAGAATAAGCTGACAAGGTTCTCCAAGAATTTCATGCAGGGGATTGTGGTGGACACCTTTACTGGAAATCAACTGCAGACAAAATCCTAAAGGTTGGATTTTATTGGCCAACCTTGTTTGCTGATGTCAAAAGTTTATCACTACTTGCCATAAATGTCAAATTTTTTAAGGCAAGAGAAAATTATTACCTTTACCCCTGAAGCCTATTTCTACTTAAAAACCCTTCCAACAATGGGGCCTGGACTTCATTGGAGAAATTCATCCTCCTTCTTCTAGCCAACATAAATGGATTCTAATTGCCACAGACTATTTCACCAAATGGATAGAAGCTATTCCTTCTAGACAAGCCAATGACAGTTATTATAGGATTCTTAGAAACCAACATACTGTCTAGATTTGCCTGTCCTGAAAAGATTATAATTGATAATGTTGTTGCCTTCAAATCCAAGAAAATGATAAGTTTCTGCAATAAATACCATATCACTTTAGGCCATTCCAAAACCTATTACCCCCAAGGTAATGGTCTAGCTGAGTCTTCCAATAAAAGCCTAATTAATATTATTAAGAAATTATTGGAAGAAAACAAGAAAAATTGGCATAAGAAAATTACTAATGCACTATGGGCAGACAGACTCACTACAAAGAAATCCATTGGAACCAGTCCTTATGAATTAGTCTATGGCATGGAGGTTGTATTTCCTTCATCTTTAGGAGTTCCTGTAATGAAATTACTTCAGGAAGCTCAAGTGGAGCCCAATGATATTCAAAGGAGAATTAATGAGATCAACCATTTGTAGCAGACCAGAGAAGAAGTGTATCAAATATCCCAAGTATTACAAGAGAAACTTAAGAAAATATTTGATAAAAGAACCAAGGCAAAAGATTTCTACGTTGGAGACAAAGTTTTAAGATGGGATTCCAGGAGAGAGAATAAGAGAAAACATGGGAAGTTTGACTTCCTATGGAAATGACCTCTTATTATCCAGGCTTTGCAAGGGAATAATACTTACTTTCTGAAGAACTTGGATGGTACAAAAATAGAAGAAGGGCCAGTTAATGGTTGGATGCTGAAACATTACTTTGATCCAACCTTTTAATGTATTCTGATTTTAACATGTACATACTATATCCTTGGTAATGTCACAGTTTGGATTGGATAGTAATTTGTTGAAGTTGAAGCCTGAAGAGAAGGCCCTAAGCTTCCCAAGTGGTACTTTCATATGTACAATAAAGCAACCAGCAGAAAGAGATTTCAGAGCACAGTCAAAGTCATTCAGAAGGCCATCTAACCTGCTGTTCTTGACTTTTCACTAAGAAAATCCATCCCCAAGTGGAGCTAGTGTTATGCTCCTATACCAATAGGTGTCATATTTCATGATTGACTTGATGAGCTCTGTAATATGTTCATACCTTTATTGTTGCAAAGGTTTTCCATATTTTCAAAACAAATCAAAAAATTTAAAGAATGTAAAGAGGGTATACCCTAAAATAAAAATTAAAGGGATAAAAGAATAAAATGGTCAAAAAAGTGGAAAAAATGAACCTCAAACAAAAATAGACCAGGAAAGTGTGCAAGTCTAAATGCCACTACTATTTCATTTTCTGTAATAAGCAATTGTGTGCAGCTTGTTAAAATTTTGTCACAATTGACGAAGAATCAAATAGCTTAAACTTGGCTCATTCATTTTTCAATTTCATGCTGTAGAATAGAGAATAAATATCTAGACAAACAGTGTAATCTTGGCAGATAAGTAGATAGGTAGAGTAAATAAAAAAGGAGCTCAACAGTGTAATTTGAGCCCTTGGATGTAATAAGTGCAGACTTAGGTAGGCTTGCTATGTAAAGAAAAGGAAGATTGATAAGAGTTTTCCAGTTTAAGTGCATCCAAATAAAGAAGGAAAAAATGCTAGGCTAAAGTAAGTAGGGTAGGTAGATGGTGTTGCGGAATCATACTTGTGATGGATCATGTCTCTAAATGTGTTAACTTTTACTTTTATCACAAGTGCAAGGCAGACATTATACTTGATGCAGCTCAAGCAAGACAAGGTCAAATAACTAACTTCCATTCACATTTTTCCCTAAAGATTTCACTAATTCCCCTTAAAGTATTAAGGTCTTTGAAAATTAAAGGGGCTCAGATCATTTCTCTGACTTTTGGAGGGACCTGACCCTCGACACAATGATTTAAGAGCCTAAGTATTGAGAATCATCCATAAACCATTCAATTGATTTCATATATGTATTTCCTAAGTAAAAATCCTACTTTACTTAGGAAAATACATAATATCACCTAAAAACCCCTTATTCCACTTTAAAGCCTAAGTTTAAATGTAAATCTCTAACATTTACTTAGCGCTCATTCTCATTTTTATCATATTAACTGTTAACCCATATTATATAAATCCCGAAAAAACATTCCCCTTCCCGTATTATTTAATTATACATAAATCCCCGACATTTTATATATATCTCGCCCTCGGTGAATACAACCGTAATCATCATTCAAAAGGGATTAATGAATTTATTTGAAATTCATTAACATCCTAGCCATCCCTCGACCAATCGCATTATTCCCGATACGATTAAAATATTATTAAATACATTAAGCTCACCACAAATAAAGTTAAGCCAAACTCCACTCCTGTTCGCCGTCTGATCGCTCCCCTTTCATCCAACGGTCAACGCTGATATCGCGCCCCCCCGGGTGACCACGCTTTAACTCGCGATCACCAGGCGGTTTTCTGCCCATACCTCCGCCATGCGTCACTCAGTCCATATGCTCGCTCGTCCCCAACCCAAAACCACCCAGCCTCAAAAGTGGTGCTATCATGTACCACTTACCACCCTCCACAAACGACAAAGCGTCACATCTCCACTTGCGTCATCTACCTGATAAATCCAAAAAAAAAAACCCCACTAACCGTAGTTTTGTTAAATAAATGAACCAAATGTCATTTTCACTATAATATGTTGTGACCCATGTTCCCATGCAAAACAATGTCCAAGTCAACTATTCCAACATCCCAACCGCCACCTGATCAGAAAATCTACAGTAACACACTCCGCACCTTGTCATCCAACTTGCTAGTGTACTGTTTACTTCTTTGATACAGGTATTTATCTAGTCTACCCTGAAACCCTATAATTTTTGTTAAGGCTGAATCCTCTTTCAGAAGAGGAAATTATTGAAGAAACAACAGATAGTCAAAGAGTAGAAAGGGTAGTTAGCTAACAAACTTCCCCATTGGGAGGAACTTCCACTAGCTCATAGAGGCAGGAGCTAGAAAGACAACATAATATAGAAGTATCGTCCACCAGGCCACAAAGTAAAGAGGCCTTAGATATCAAGAAGACATTGATAGAAATAAAAGCCAAAAATGATCCAGTAAGACTTCAAATTTACAATTAGTATTTGAAATGGCCCCCACAAACCAGTAGAGATTGATGTGAGCCTACGACATTCAAGAGGGCAAGATGATAATGAGCTACTTCAAGCCAAAGGTTCAACAAAGTTAAACAACAACAGATTATATCAGGACAAATCTGGAAATCCTGGATAAATATATTAATCCTTTGGATCAAATTGAATTTCACAAGAAAACTGGAGAAATGGTCTATTCAACCTTAACTAGTAAAGCATTGATGGCTCACAGGCTACAAAATTCTTTGGATAATACAACTGCCCAGTTGAACTTAGAAAAAGCCTCCTCCTTGGCCAAGGATAACAGAATAAAATCATTAGAAGAAACCATTATTGGATTGGGACATGATCCCAAAGATGTGAAAGTTGTAGAAGCACTAATCAAAAAGAAAGAAGAAGGCATTGCTACCTTGAGGGAAAAACTAAAGCTACCTCCTTCAAGGCATCCGCAGACTGTTGAAGTTATAAAGTAGAAATTTGAAGAAGAGGTGATTGATCTCCTCCTAAAACTCAATGAAATATTGAATGATACAGAGTAGGCTTTAGAAAAAGCACCGAAGGACAAGCAGGGAGAGCCGACCTCTCAGCCTCCTGATGTAATCCCCATAGTCTCAATAGCAGTCCCCTCTACATTTGGGATAGTATTAGCCCCAAACATCCCAGTAGCCACAGCAGAGGTGGTCACAGGTACAACAACAGTAGGAACAACACCAGGCAATAGTGCCAATTTGAGCAGAGAAGAGCTGATAAAAGTAATGGAAGACATCAGACTACAAGTTTCAGAATTAAATATGTAAAAGAACAGTTGGCTAAGGTAGAAAGAAATTATGATTGTTATGAAACCAGCTCAGGAAAATATAGATCAATGCCTTAGAATTCAGTCTCTTCAAGGGGGCAACCTCCTTTACATTACATAAATGAACAATTCTTGGATGATACAAATGAAAAGACCTCCCTTCTATATATATGATTCTAAGGGTTCATTATATAATCAGAGCCTACATAACAATAATAATGTAAGAGCACAATAATAACAATAGTGGGCTTCTATGGGGCACAATAGTAACAATATGGGCACTACATGGGTACATCAATATAATAAGGGGGTTGTACTAATAATAATAAGGGGTTACACTAGTAGTATACGAGCCTAACATGCCCCTCTCCTTCAAAAAGTGTTGTCCTCAACACTTGAGTAGTTCTTGATGCTTCTGTATAAACTTCTTGTCCTTCGATGTGGAATCTTCAGCGGGTATGTTCTTCCACTTGATGACATACTCTGAAATTGATTGATTTCGTAGCAGTCAGGTTCTTGTTTCTATGACTGCTCCAGGTTCTAATATGATTTTTCCTTCCTCTTCAATTTTTGGCAATATTGTTTGAATTAGGATCTTTTGCAACTTTTGAATAAGTGGTCATACTTCTTCATCCTTCTTCGATTCATCCCTTGCTTCGTTTATCCAATCTGGTTGGATAATAGTATAAAAAAATGCTTCGACATCCTCCTCCTTTCTTGAGAGTGCATCTGCAACAAAATTTTGCTTCCATTTTCTATAGATGATGTCAAAGTCATAACCCAACATATTTGTGACATTATCCTAGAATATATCTCACTCTGTTATGAGATATTTTTTGTAAATCTTTTTATAAATACCCCCTCAATTGGAGTATTGAGGGTGGATTCACATACATTGTTGTAATATTGGTTATTTTCGAATAAAGTGCTGATTGGATCAAACTTTTGTATGGCTTGTTGGATAAATAATTGAGGCAAATGACTTTCCACATATTTCTTGAATCAAACACCGGATCAATAAGTTCTCTATACCTTGTGTTTTAAAGTTCTCCTTGTTTTTTACATTATGTTTGTTTCATATTTGAATGATAAATGAAAAAGAGTAATTCCGGATATGCTTGATTGCACCCTACTTTCAATCATTAGTATTCTCTATGTTTTCTTGTAAATTAGAATAAACAATGAAACCTTAATTTCTCATGTTTTCTAGTTCATTCACTTTGATTATTACTTAAAGAATAGTTAGCTACTCTTTATTAGTAATCATTTCAAGTTCCATTTTTTTTTTTAAATACGTTGAAGGATTCTTAACCGCTCTTCACCCATTTTGAAACCATTCCATTTATTCCAAATCATTGTTTGTTCTCTGTTTGACCATCTTGCTCTATAAAACCATCCTTTGTCAAGAAACCTAATCCAGTTAAGCCATCTTCTTTGAATCCATTAGCCCAATGGCGTAAACTAGTCAGTCCTACCCCTATGCTATTGAATCTCACCTCCTAAACTCAAAAGAAACTCCTAAACTTCATAACTAGCCTAATATCTTTCAAAACAAAGCTAAAACTTAAAGAGAGAGCCCTCTCTAGATACATATTGGCTAGATTTTGTATCTAAAAGATTGGTTTGTGGTTACCTCGGCCCCCTTTCCCCTTCTTACAACTTCTGGGAAAACCTGAGTGATAACATGTAGACCACTTCTGATGGCAATTATTTTGCAATTTTCCTTGGGTCTGTATGAATTGCAGAGGTTAGTGGTCTGTGTGGATGATTGTTTCCTTCCCCAAAATGTAATGTTTCCATTGTTGGTAGGCCTGCACAATGGAATACATCTCTTTGTCATAAGTGGGATACTTCTAGACTGTGTCTGAAAGTGTCTCATTGTGATATGCCACTAGATGCTCTTGTTGAGTAAGGACTGCCCCAATAGCATAGTCAGAAGCACCTGTCTCAACCTCAAATGGTTATTGTGAATCTGGTAACACGAGCACAGGTGTCGTACAGAGATGATCTTTCACCTCTGTGAATGCGTTCTGTTGAGGTTCAGACAAAAATAATTTTGCTTTTTCTCCTCCCTTAGTGACTTGACTCAAGGGCCAAGTGATATGAGAAAACCCCAACATGAACCTGCGGTAGAAGTTGGAAAGACCTAGAAAGCTGCGGAGCTCTGTCAGAGTGGTTGGAGATGGTCAATCCCGAATGACTTGGATCTTGGCTAGATCCACATGCACCCCATGTTCATCAATAATGTATCCTAGATACTGAACCTGGGTCATGCCAAAAGTACATTTCTCCAAATTGGCACATAGCTTATGTTGCCATAGTGTTTGGAGAACCTGTCGGATGTGGTGGAGGTGCTCTTCCCAACTTTGGCTGAAGATTAAAATGTCATCCAAGTATACCACTAAAAATGAGTTGATGAATGGTCACAAGATGTCATCCATTAGCATCATGAATGTTGCAGGAGCATTCGTCAATCTGAAAGGCATAACCAACCATTCGAAAAGGCCCTCCTTGGATTTGAAGGTAGTCTTCCACACATCAGAGGGTTTGATTGGTACTTGGTGATAGCCTAACTTCAAATCGATCTTACTAAAATACTTTTCCCCCTTTAGTTGGTCCAAGAGGTCATTAATCGGCAGGATCAGGTACCTATTATAGACAATGATCTTGTTTAGTGCCTGATAGTCAATACAGAGTCTCCAAGTCCCATCCTTCTTTTGTACCAACACGATTAGGCTCCCACAAGGCGATGAACTCATATGGATGTGACCTTTCTATAGCAGCTCCTGAATCTACCTCTTGGTTTCATTGTTCTCTAAAATGGAGTGCCGATAGATTGTTCCATTGGATAGTGGTGCACCTGGGGTCAAATCGATGGAGTGCTTGACCTGACAGTGCAGACAAATCCCTGCAGGGGAGGTGAAGATGTCCTCGTACTCCTCCACAAGCTTGTCCATCTGTAGTTGTCATGTGGAGGGGCCCTGTCTGGAGGTCGTGGCCACCGTCTTCTTTTTTCCTTGAGGGCGTATCATTAGAAAGGTAATTTTCCCAGTTTTGGAAATGAGCTTACTGCATTGTTTTGTAGTAACCAAAGAGATGGCGGTAGGCAGTGCTACCTTCGATATCCTGTACAAATTATTTCCCAATGTAACAATAACAACATGGGGTTGTGGTTCATACGCAGCATGTCGCTTCCACAAGTGTGGTTGTCTTAATAATACATCACAAACCTCAATGGGAGCAATGTCACACAATACCTCATTCATGAAGGGCTTGATGTTGTATGGAAGGTGGCACTACTGGCTCACGCGAAGATCTCATCCTTGGTGAAGCCACCCAATGGTGTACGGTTGTGGATGTGCTATGGTTGGTAGGCCCAACCGCTTCACGACCTCTGCTGAAATGAGGTTCTTTTGGCTCCCGCTATCGACAATGAACTATAGCAGGGAGCCCTTTACCCACATCTGGGAGTGGAAGAGACGCTCTTCCTCCTCTGGATCTTCGGGTTCCTCCTTCTGTATCTTTGTGGTGGTAATGGTGGCGTTGGGCTCCGCATCGATAATCTTCTTCCCTTTGTCATTCTCCTTGTCAGGTTTTGACTTAGACTCGGAACATGCATCTGATTCTGAAACCTTTAGCTCAGCCACTAGCAACTGCTTGGCCTGACACTCACTTGTGTTGTGAGTGGAGCTCTTATGGAACTCACACAATTTTCTCGTGTCCTTTTTCGGCTTTACGATGCTGTTCTTTTCTTGTAGCTTTTGTGGGTTATCTTGGGCTACCCACCTTGGATTTTTTCTTTGTTTTGTGGTTTAGGGCAACCTTTCCCTTGCTTCGGATTCACAGATCCAAAGTCTCTCTTCTTCTGTTTAAACTTTTGCTCGACCTTGACGGCATATTGATATGTTGTGCCGAGCAAGGAGATGTTCAAGAATTCTATTTCTTCCTAGATGTACTTATGCAGGTAACCATGGTATTTTAGTATCAGATTCTACTCTGAATCCTTGATACCCAACTTTGTGTGAAGGGTATGGAAAATATTGGTAAACTTTGGCACGTCTTGGTCCCTTCTCACAGGGTAGTACTAGTCCTTGATGGAATCCTGGAATGAATTCCAGGTGGCTGCAACTGAAACTAGTGAGCTGGTATTTTCATCCTTTTGCTCGCAATAGGGTTCCCACCAATCCTTGACGTGGGGGGCTGCTTTGAGAAGAGTGAAAACAATCTTTTCCCGACTCAAAAATTCATGAACAGAAAAGTAACCCTTTAGCAGATTTAACCATTTATCTACAACATCTACGTCTATCTGACCCTCGAATATGGGGATTTCAAAATTAACTTGTACCTTAAAGGGTGTGACATTTCCAGAGTAGCTGCTGGAAGCCGATGCATCACTTTTGGGTAGTCGCTGAAGGATCTGGGCAAAGTTGTCCATCATAGCATTCCTTTGTCACTTGAGGGCTTCTTTGAGAAAGATTTTGATAGGATCTCCTAACCCCTCGTCTTTCTTCTCATCTGCCATGGGAGGCCGTCAATATTTGTGAGGCTAGTCTTACAAAGGTTCGACCGATTCAAGCCCTAACTCCTTGTACCCCGATCTCATTGGAGACATGCAAAGAAAAACAAAGAAAAGGCAGACTGCTCTGATACCACTGATCCTGAATTAAACAGGAATGAAACACATTACATAGGTAACCATAAACACATATTTGCAATGGAAATAATACTTCATTTCATTAATGTAAAATACTGAAATATGCTTACAAATAGTAATGGAAATAAACCAGCGAGGGCGATGGTATCTTATCTCTGAGAAGAGATGTGGTGGCTACATGCCTCTGAACTATCTTACAATGAGGCTCAAAGGCATATTTATTGTTGAGAAACAATGGAAAACCATAAACATCCAAAAACCTAACCCTAGAAGATGAAATGCCAAACTGTGAGCCCCATTTGGGTAAATTGGTACATCAACTTCTCGGGCTCGTAACTTTGGCATATGATCTCCATTTGACGTGCACAGTATCTCGTTAGGAAGATCTATCCAAGAACTACAACTTTGGGAAGTGAAACAATGGTTTGTGGAGCTATGTTGCTCCCAGTTTTTCCAAAAAATGTCGTTTAGGGCCTCAAAACGGCTCCGGAAGTTCAGGACCCGAAAAACTGATAAAAATAGTAAGTTGTGCTACAATTAAGGAAACTAAAAATGCTGAGAGAAACAATGGTGGGGATCCAGGTGGACTTGGTAGGTGGCCACCAATGTCCACATGGATCATCCATATTCATGTATCACATTCTAAAACCCACATACTTTCCAGCTATTGTTTACTATTACATCATCATGAGCATATAATGGCTTTTTAAAAAGTACTTAAAAGCTAATTGGATGCCAACACAACCATGGTTGTCACACAAGAACCAACCATGAAGCATTCCAACAAAATTACTTTGCAATAAAAATCAAATTATCATTATGCAAAGTTCATACATTAAAATTGAATGCAACAAACAAAATATGGTTGAAACACAAGAACCAACCAAGTTGCAATTCATCAAAAACACTTTGCAAAAGTTAAGTAAATGATATCATGCAAAGTTTAAGCCAAAGCTCAAGTATCAAAAAGTAATGTAATAGATTGCATGAGGACAGGTAATACCTTCAGTTTGAGGGTATGTTGGGCTTAAGAATTATCCTTAAAATACATCCACTTTCACTCCATTCACACATTTTCTCAACTCTATTCCACCACCATGTTACCACATCAACTTCACTTTCATCATTAAATGGGTTACCATTGTGTTTTCCAAAAAATTATTAATTCTTAGTATTTTTAAGTGAATTTGTGGTTAAAATTTAGAAAATAATATCCATATACTTATACCTAACAATTGGAATGAGAAATTTGACATGTGTAGGTACGAAGGAAGCTTCCAAGGCATCTGTATGTGGCACTCTATGTTCAAATTCGAATTTAAGGAGATCATGGACCTCATGGAGAAGATCATGGACCTCATGGAGGAGATCATGGAGGATAGGGTTATGTGCCACCATTGGTTGAGAATTATGTGGATCAAAGGAGGGAATAATGGGTCTACATTTATGAGTTTGTTATCATAACTTTTGTATAAATAGGAGTGTTGTCTCCTTCATTTGTAATCTTAATCTTCATTTTGTAATCTTAATTTTTAGAATTTTAGAACCTAGTCCTTCATTTGTAATCTTAGTACCTTATAGGTTGGTAATGAGAAGTTAGATTTGGAGAATCATTGTAATGGTTGTAATTGAAATTTGCAATTGATGATGAATAAAATGAAGCTTCTTTGATCCTCTACATTTGACTTCTCTTTTGGTGTGCTTGTGAATCCTTGGAAGGATCCCCATTGCCTAGCAAGTACACTTTTATTTTGGTAGGCTATTATTTTATGCTTGTTTGTGAATTTCATTAGATTAAATTATTGGGTTCATATGTTTGAAATATTAACGAATGACCTTTTGTAAAAAAGTATTAATGTTTCCTTCAATGAATCTGATTTGTTATTTAATGTTTGATTTCATTAGTTTAAGTTTCTGATTTATATGCTTGAGATATAAATGAATAGTCTCTTGTAAGAGAGCTTTAATATTTTATGCAATTAATCGGAATTAGGTTTAAGTGCTTTAATTTCATTAGTTTAAATAGTTTGTTGATTAAGATGATTAGAAATATTAATGAACAATCTCCTGTAAGGGAGCTTTAATATTTCTTACACTTGTCACAATGTCTTTAGATTTCATTTTGTTAAATGACTAAATAGGTGTTGGAGATTCCAATAAAAGACCTCCTGTAAGGGAGCTTTGGCATTTCTTCACTTAGTTTAGTTTAGTTTATCTCTAAGTCCATATATATTGGATGATCCTCGAAGGTTACTTACCGGATTGATAGTAAATGAAAAATTTTAGACCAAACATTTTGGCGCCGTTGCCGGGGAGGATGATTTGGAGATAAGCTTAGGAAGTTATTTTGTTGCAATTTCTTTTTATGGACTAACTTGTGAAACCTGGTGACAACAGGATCTTCATAACAGAGTTCAAGTTTGAGTATTTTTTTTTTTTTTTTCGTACTTAGTTAGTTTCAAATTCAGTTTTTAAACCCCCTATTTCTTACTAATTCATCTACTGATGAGAAATTTGAAGATGTTAAACATGTACTTCTTGGAAAGCAAGAACAATATTGAAGACTGGTTTCAAAAGAACCTTGCACCAAATACAAGAATAAAATAGGTTACTCATATCCTTGCAAATAATCAGTTAAAAATTTTAAATCTTGATGTGAGCATTTTCGAATTCTTAGCCCATAGATGGCTTCACTGGAAGCATTCTTTTACCTAGGAAATAAAAAAAATATTTCAAGTTAAAGGTAGAATAGATTAAAAAAAATAAAATGAGATCTCATAAAGTTTTCTTTTAGCCTTGTTTTCAAAAGATTAAAATAATAATAAAAAAAAAATCATCCACATTTCTCATGAATAAATTTAGGTAAGAGCCACTTCATCAACGCTGACCTGCAAAAATAAAAAACAAAAAACAAATCAATAGGTTAGTATGCTCTCTTCCTGTGCTTCGAGCGATCAGGAAGATCAGAAAATCTATTGGTTTATTTTCAAAATTAAATAAAAATCCCTTGCTAGGAATTTGCACCAAATCTACATATAAACAATTCAAGGTCATTATTTAAGGAAGAAATTTGTGATATCTTTAAAAGAGAAATTTGTGATATCTTTAGACCATCTTCTTGACCTCTTAAATCATCCCTACGATGAGGATTTTATGAGCATGCATAATTTTCTGTGGGATCGAATGAAGGCCATTCGTATGGACCTTCGATTGCAACATATCGTATGGACCTTCGAATGCAGCATATCTTTAACTGACGAGCCATAACAATGCATGAACAAATTTATGTGGCTCTCCATATCTTCGTTGAAAAAGGATCCTGACATCGTAATAATTTTTGTATGCATCACACGAATTTTTTGAAAGAAGAGTCACGGTCCGCTGGAATATGTCAGATCCAACTGGAACACCTAGATTGACTTATGTATCTTAGTCGCTCTTAGTGCACAGCCACTGCTTTGATCTTCGTTGCTATCTCTCGTCGTTTTTATATAGTACCCTGCTCTGCTACATCATAGTCGATATAATGCGCTTACTTAAGATCTTGTATCCTGTGGTAATCCTGCATTGATTTTCCTCCTCAGATCAGACTTTGTGAGAGCATCGAGATACTGATAATATATCCAGAGTCCATGCTTGACATTCATGCAAGTCGACAAGCCGCTAATCTACACATTCATGCAAATCTACACGGGAGTAAGGATTTTAAAGAGATGGAGGTGGTTGCAGTGGGAAAAATGAATTCATAAGCAAAATCCCATCCACCGATACCGCCTGATCAACTGAAGAAAAATACCAAACCGTAAAAAATTCAAATCAAGCACCACATATCTACATCTATTCCTCTATTTCAACAACTCAATTCACTTAGAGAGGAGAGAACTACCAGACCTGGTTGTTTTAACAACAGATCTATAACTCTGTTCAATGCATCTGTTGAAGTTAGATGTCGCATATTATAGATCAGGTTTCTTAGTCTTAAAGGCTCAAAAATTAGACCAGTACTGAATGTACAATTGCAGTAATAAACTATTCTAAAAGCATGCAACTTGGCCCTTAAGCTGGGTATGATTTCGACATCCTTTTTGACTAGAAACTTGAACATGAGACGCAACAATTTTGACATGCCATTTTGAAACATGTTTTGTGATCAAACCAAAACAAATCTGGAAAAACGAAGACATGGGTTTTTTCCAGAACGAAATGAATTACATAACCCAGAAATTGTTTCCTTGGAATCCTAACGTTTGAGAGGAAATCACGGTTCTTCGGGACCATGTTTTGGTGACTGCTTGAAGAAAAAAACGGTTTTTAAAATTAATGCACAGACAATTACGTGTTTTGTCTGCAAATCATAGCAAATTAAGCTTGTAAGTACAACTACGTGTGAACAAGGGAATTGTCCCAAACTAATGTGCATATCTCTATGTTCAAAACCCTCATTCTCGATCTCGATCTGGAGCTGGAGAAACTGCCTTTACCTTTGCATCTGGATATGCCACTGGTGCTACCTTAGCTACTATTGTTGGTAGATAGACTGTATATCGATTCAAACGAAGGTATGTTGCCCCTACTACCAATGTTTTAGCTAGGTAGATCTATACTTCCAGATCCAATGGCAAAAGTGAATAAGTATGAAACAACTAGCTCTGCTACTTATGCTGGTGCTTGTTGGTACCTACTTGGGTGGACCATGAATGACTGTGCATTCGATCTGCGTAAGTAACAATGGTATTTTCAACTATGGATTGCTTCTGGTCACTATGTTTATTGGAAACGTCAAGATTTTTCTGCATGCAGAAATATCAAAGAAGCAGTCCATGCAGCTTACCTTAAAAGTTAGTGGATATGGATGTGTTACCGTTGTTTTGTCGTAATGTTGTCTCGATGCATGGCAATTACTTATAATGTGTTACCTTAACTGCCTCATACTTATTGTCGTTCTCTCACCACGGAATTGCGTATTCGACGCACCTGGAATTGACATGCAAACGGCCAAATATATCCTTTACCACCCACGATCTACATGCCTTCAAGCGCAGGAGACATGCAACACCAGTGTTCCATATTTGCTGATTTGAAGATTATCAATGATTAAATGCATATTTTGTGAGAAAACCGTGCCATTTTCATAGGGTTTATAAGGTTATCTCCAGAAAGGAATCTGAGGTAAGTGATTTGTTGCGTTGTTAACATTCTGCCAAGAATTACGAGCATGAAGATTTTTTCCCATAAATGCGAGCCCGCAATTGCAAGGATCGTTTTGCATGACATTCACCAATTGAGGAGCTTGGTCAACATTTCAGTTTGACTGTGCTAAAATGATATTGGTATTATCACGTTTCTTCTGCATTATTATTTTTGTCCACCTATTTCGATGGCTATCCCCGTGGCCTCCATGTTTCTTCATCATTCTTCAATGCTGCACAGAGCACACTTTTTCGCATACTTCAACATTTCAACATTTGACACATTTTGATTATTTCACACTTTTTGACTTTTCATTTTTAAAAATGGCAAAATTCATTTTTTATATTGCATCGTGTATGTATTGTTTTGTTGTTACGTTGCCTTTTTTTTTCATTCATTTTTTTTATGTCAATTTGTTTTAATATCGTTTCTTTTAATGTTTTTATAATATATGTTTTGTTTTTTTAATGTTATGTTTTATAATTGAGTGTTTGATTTTTAATATTATTTTTTTTATAAATTCTATTTTTTTGTCGTTTTTATATGTTTGTTTGTTTTTAATGTATTATTTTTGTTATATGTTATAATTATTATATTATAATTTATTTATTATTTATTTATTAATATATATTATGATATGTTATATATATGTTTTAATTTTGATGTTATGTTTTATGATATGTTTTATGATTAATGTGTTTAATGTTTGTTTATTTCACTTTTAATTTGTAAATATTTTATTAGTTTTATTTTTTTTATGAAAATTGACATGGAACATTATTGAAAAAAATTGATGTGAAATTTATTGCGTGATTGAAGCAAACTGAAATTTTTTATATGAAATTTTATGGTTTAAACAAATAAATGGAGGAAATTGTTTATCTGTGCATATCGTCATTTTTGTCATCCATGTGAAAAAATTACAAGCATGAGAGGTCGAAATTTGTTTACTTTTCTGGGTTTACACTTGGAAGCAAATTAGGAGGATTCATCTACAATGACAAGCTTTTACATGCACATTCCATGAGTCATCGGACACAAACAGGGAGTTGATTTATTTATAATGATTATTTTTTTTATTCAACATAGATTGTTATTAGCATCATGAATTGGACTAAAATTATGCTTTTGATATTCCATAATCTGTTTCATTTTGGCATACAATTTTTGTGTAAGAATCAGGAAGGGAATGACCATCTCTTCTTGAACAAACTTATGTTCTTTATTCCAAGATTTTTTAGCAGGTTTCAGATGATCAACTGATCAATAAGGAGATAAAATTGTGATGAAAATTGGTCTTCAAAAGACTATTTTCATGAGAAATTCTAAAGAACAAGACCATGATAAGAAGAACGACATTTCTAGAAAATTACAAGTTCTTGTAACTTCCTGTAAGGGTCTAATGGTTTGATATGTTGCATGACAGATTAGCAAATTCGAAGACTTGGAGGTTGTTCCTAAATGTACAAGAATGGTGAAATACCTATCCACACTTGAATTCGACATCTATAGGTGGTTGGTTAACGCTGGTCAAACACAACTCTTATAGCAGAAAGTCCAGAATAAAGAAGCAGATTTGCTATTTTTGAGATTTTGCATGCCATCATTCACTTTTTCCCAGCAAGAGTCATTATCCATTTCTCATTACCCACATTCACTTCATTACATGTTCTTCAATCCTAACCCACCAATAAAAGTAACGAAGCTCATTTACAAGCTTTTTGCTCCACTTTACATATTCATTATCAGTTTCCTTTTTCCTGCCCTTGCAAATAAAACCTTGCTTCCATACACCATTGAGTCCATAGTCCTTGAGTCTAATTTTTTTTCTTTCTAAAAACACCTTGAAGTTTGCATGCCTTAAGGGCAAACTATCATGCCGATAAACAAAGGGACTACATAAATGTCCCTTGTTAATCGAATCTTCTAAGTATTCGACAACAACAAATTCATTCAAACTTAGAAATATGTGTCAGGGGCGTCTTGACTCTCATCCACACCAAAGATGGTAGCTCTCGTGTTGACTAGTGGCATTCATTAATGGCCACTACGTTAACAATTTCTTGTTATGTTCGACACTGAAACATTTATTCACATGACAAGAATTGTGCCAACGAGTGTTGAAGACTTGAAAATCCATTATTTTGTAGCAGAGGAAGCAGATTTACTTTCATTACTTTTCAGTTTTTGATGTAAATGACTTGAGGACAAGTCAATGAATAAGGTTGGGGGGAAGTGTAAATTCTAAATTTTGTATACCTTCCAAGCCTTATACATTTTCAGCCGCATTCAACAGCAGATTCCGAACATTCAACAGAAGATCCAGCAACAAATGCAACAATAATAAAAGATTCACTTTTTCGACTTCATCCACCATTCTCACAGCCAAGTGAAGATGACTATGATCAGAATTTTGCAACCACACATGCACAACTCTCATCCATTTTTGAAAGGGTAAGTTGAGGTATGATATTTTCTAACTTTTAACCATTTAATTCCTTGAAAGCTAGAATGATATTTTTTGGAAAAACTTCCTTTCCTCATTTCATAAAACTGCCAAAACCATCAGTTTGGGGGGGAATACATTTACATTCATACTTTGTCACATTCATATTTTTCCATATTCATATATCACATTCTAAAACCACATACTTTCCAAGTATATTTACTATTACATCATCATGAGCATATAATGGCTTTGTAAAAAGTACTTAAAAGCTAATTGGATGCCAACATAATCATGGTTGTCACACAAGAACCAACCATGAAGCATTCCAACAAAATACTTTGCAATAAAAATCACATTATCATGCAAAGATCATACACTGAATGCAACAAACATAATATGGTTGAAACACAAGAACCAACCAAGTTGTAATTCAACAAACACACTATGCAAGCGTTAGTAAATGATATCATGCAAAGCTTAAGCCAAAAAGCTCAAGTATCAAAAGTAATGTAATAGATTGCATGAGGACATGCAATACCTTCAATTTGGGGGTATGTTGGGCCTAAGAATTATCCTTAAAATACATCCACTTTCACTCCATTCACATATTTTCTCACCTCTATTCCACCACCATGTCACCACATCAGCTTCACTTTCATCATTAAATGGGTTACCATTGTGTTTTCCAAAACGTTATTAATTCTTAGTATTTTTAAGTGAATTTGTGGTTAAACTTTAGAAAATAATATCCATATACTTATACCTAACAATTAGAATGAGTTTGTTGACATGTGTAGGTACAAAGGAAGCTTCCAAGGCATCTGTATGTGGCACTCTATGTTCAATTTCGAATTTGAGGAGATCATGGACCTCATGGAGAAGATCATGGACCTCATGGAGGAGATCATGGAGGATAGGGTTATGTGTCACCATTGGTTGAGAAATATGTGGATCAAAGGATGGAATAATGGATCTACGTTTATGAGTTTGTTATCATAGCTTTTGTATAAATAGGAGTGTTATCTCCTTCATTTGTAATCTTAATCTTCATTTTGTAATCTTAATTTTTAGAATTTTAGAACCTAGTCCTTCATTTGTAATCTTAGTATCTTATAGGTTGGTAATGAGAAATTAGATTTGGAGAATCATTGTAATGGTTGTAATTGAAATTTGCAATTGATGATGAATAAAAAGGAGCTTCTTTGATCCTCTACATTTGACTTCTCTTTTGGTGTGCTTGTGAATCCTTAGAAGGATCCCCATTGCCTAGCAAGTACACTTTTATTTTGGTAGGCTTTTATTTTAGGTTTGTTTGTGAATTTCATTAGATTAAATTATTAGGTTCATATGTTTGAAATATTAATGAATGACCTTTCGTAAGAAAGTATTAATGTTTCCTTCAATGAATCTGATTTGTTATTTAATGTTTGATTTCATTAATTTAAGTTTCTGATTTATATGCTTGAGATATAAATGAATAGTCTCTTGTAAGAGAGCTTTAATATTTCATGCAATCAATCCAAATTAGGTTTAAGTGCTTTAATTTCATTAGTTAAAATAGTTTGTTGATTAAGATGATTAGAAATATTAATGAACAGTCTCCTGTAAGGGAGATTTAATCTTTCTTACACTTGTCACAATGTCTTTAGATTTCATTTTGTTAAATGACAAAATAGGTGTTGGAGATTCCAATGAAAGACCTCCTGTAAGGGAGATTTGGCATTTCTTCACCTAGTTTAGTTTAGTTTATTTCTAAGTCCATATATATTGAATGATCCTCGAAGGTTACTTACCCAGATTGATAGTAAACATTTTAGACCAAATAGCTACAATGACAATAGTAATGGGGGAATCTCTAGTATTGTAGGGACCTAACACATCCTTATTTTTCCTCCATACCCATCTGCTCTTTTATTGTTTATAGTATCTCTAAACATGGCGTGTCCAATGGAATTTTAAACACCTACATGGAACCTTTCAATAGTCTAACTTTCAAACATACATCCGATCCCTCCATTCAATGCCCATCTTCTTGGGCAAGCCCTCGTAGAAATCTCACTTGACCAACATTTCTAAGTTACTCATGCTCTACAATTCCATTGGGAGCTTAGGCATCACTAGTCGAATTGGTTATTTCAATCATCATTCATGATGAGGATCAAATATAGGATTCCAGGTTCTTAAAATTAGCACTAATGAACCCCATAACCATTGCTTCCTCATGATTAACTTTGCATCTTGCATTTTACTGAATTTGAAGGAAAGCCAATCATTATGCTTGAATGTGATATTTTAGAGTAATAACCTAAAGTTCTACGTTGATTTTCCTCTATCCACCTCCACAAAGACCTACCCTCACTTACTTACCCATGAAGTGCCATGTAACGGATATTTCCATTAGGCTTTGAATTGCCTTCAAGCCCACATCTTCTCTCAACACCATTTTGACACCATCCTCCTTCAACTTAACACATTTCCTTTTTCCTTTCCTATTCCTCATCTTCCCTCTAAGATCTTCCCGTCCTACCTATTTTTGTCTTTCACCTCTCAATAGATTTTGATAATGTTGCTAATCCTTTGCCTTAATCATAATTGAAACCTCCCCTTTGTTCTTCCCTAGCAACTGGGATTCTTAAATCCTCATATAATCCAACAACGTGAATCACATCCTTGGCTCTTTGCTAGTTCAAGAAAAGACTCAACTTTTGGATTTAAAACATGAATTAACTCATCAATCACCAAACCCCTGTTGCTATTTGGCTAAATTACATTGTTAAAATCATTAAAAACTTGACATATATTTCTTTTGCTAAAGACATGTTTGTAACTTCATCTCTTTTGAGCCAACTATCCCATGCTTTCCCGTGATTTTCAACCTCTCCACCACATGAGTCATTTCGTAAAGTCAACTTATGGTCTCATAACACACCATGACTAAAGGATGATCGTTTATTATAGGCCCTAAGGCCTCAACATATCTTTAACAACTCCTCCCGAATTTTGAAGATAAACTTAAGACAAACTCTCCCTTATCCTCAAATCTATTAACCTCCCATCCACAATGACATCTTAGATTCATGAAGAAATCCTATCCTATGAGGAAACCATAAAAAATGATGAAACTCACATTCCATTTGACATCATAATGGTCTCTTGTCATTTGGAAAAAGAAAATTAAAAAAAATAAATAAATAAATAAAAGAAAATAAAAAAATGAGACATCTAGTGGTCAAAATGTGGTGATCATTTTCATGTGGCAAATTTTAAAACACCATAAATATGTTACTTTTTTTTTCTTGAATTTCTATTATAACCACATTTTAGAAATCTCATTGTCATATTTCATGTGATGGCACTGATGTGGAAATTATGGGCATTCTATCAAAAAAGAATTTCTCGTGAAGCTTAGAAACCCTAAAAATGACTAACTAACACATACCACCTCAACAAATGGTCAAAGTAAGTGTAACCAACTCCAACTAATTCCAACTACCTCATAAATGTGCTCCAAAAGGTGTAAATAACTTAACAACCCATTCATGTGTCAAGTTTAATTTATTTACATAAATTAAAACATGACTTTATCAATTCGAAATTCATAAACTAATGAAGTACACTCACTATATGTGGAAAAAAACTACACATGTGTATATGTATATCCCAACATATTCCTAATTATCTACAATGTTGAACCATTAAATAAAATCAAAATTAGAATAAATGCCTAACATAAACACAAACAATAATACAAATTTCAAACTCTTAATCAAAGTCAAGGATCCATATGTTGAGATATAGTCCACGTGGTCCCATGACCCATAATGCCGCCAAAAAAATAAAGTACATAAAATTCCTTACCATAAAAATGAAGTCACAACCATTCACTCTTTTAGTCGTGGATTTATTG
The DNA here is from genome assembly GCA_000404065.3 of Pinus taeda. Lineage (NCBI taxonomy): Eukaryota > Viridiplantae > Streptophyta > Pinopsida > Pinales > Pinaceae > Pinus > Pinus taeda. Next base: position 417,678 of record APFE030429285.1, on the reverse strand, counting down.
TTTATAAAGTCAATGGTTAACGAGGTATGGAGATGGCATGGATGTTTTGTTGAATTTTTGTATTCAAACGCAATGCTTGTGCAAAGGAAAGGTTTATTTGAAATGTTTTCAAAGGAGCATATGAATTTAAAAAGTTCTAAAGTAGACATGTACATCCAATGAATACCTAATTCTTGACAATTATATTTGCCAATTTTTTAAACATTATCAAATTAGTTACAAATTTGACCAATTTCTTTAAAAAGTTATTAAGAAAAAGAATCACCTTTCCAAAAAGATTTATGGATGGAGAAACATTACTCAAACCAAAAACCCCAACAAAACTAATGTATTTAATTTAATTTGTTTCCACAATCACTCAACTTTCACTTATTAATTCATAAGATGTGAAATGAAGAAATTGAAAATTAATGTTACCTCAATTTTCATGGTTTTTATTAATTTTTTTTAAACAATAATGAGAATTTTTGTATTAGATCAAAATTCTCACTTGATTCACGAGAAATACATCATCATAAGTCTAAGTTTTTCTCGCTGATCTTTCCTATCCAAAATCAGATCTGCCATCTCGAATCCAAAATCATATTTGCCATCTCAAGAGGTACATTATTCACATAGACAAAGAGGGGTTTATGGAGGTAAATACCTTCCAATAGAGCCCCGAAATAAAACTAAATTTATAGTACATACAATCCTAGTTTATGATGTAACTTGATGTTGCATGACTTATCATTAGAACTATTTTTTTTTTTGACAGAAACGGTTATGGGGTATTTATATTCCTCTTGGCCTGAATGCCGAAAAACTGATTACATATAGGACATCTGTGTCCTGGTGCATCTCACCTCTATGAATGAGAATGCCTCTGAATCTTGAAGAATTCTTCCTTGATATGGGGTCGATATTTTCGATTTCTGAAATTTTCCCCCACTTGGAGATACAAACAAATTTCTTTAAAAGCAAACAGTAAAACATGGCAGTAATCAGATTAAGGGATGGGATCCCATGATTCTTCTTCGTCTTTCTTCTTGACCCCAGCTGAGAGGAGGGCAGCTTTGTTGGCTTCAATGTCCGCCTCTTTATTAAGAGCTCTCAACACATGGAAGTAGTTTAGCTTCTGAAAGTCTTTTCCAAGGCCCTTGATTCTAGACATCAGCCTTGCTAGCTTGAGGTCAAACACTAGAGATTTAGATATCATTGCATTTATAATGATCTGGGAGTCACCGATTACATTAGCTTCATCAATATTTAAATCTTTGAGGATCTTGAGGCCTTGAAAGAGGGCCAGAGCCTCAACTTCAATGCTGGATGCATGTCTAAGCCCCCAAGCAAAGGAATGGGTTTTTTCCCCATATGGATTTACAATAACACCTCCTGCACCAGCTTTTCCCGGGTTTCCCTTTGTTGCCCCATCAAAGAAGAGAGAGTGCCTTGAATGCATTTTGAGCCAGTCTTGAAAGTCAGCTTCAGATTTTCTTATTTGCCAGTCTTTAATAGGAAGGGTGTTTCTGACTGCTGGTTGGAATTGCAAGTCGAGGAGTGAACTCCAAGTAATGTCCTGTTGACTAAGATTAGAATCATCTTTAATATCAGTCAAGCACTCCTTTATATGGCACTTAATTTTGATTTCTAAGGCCTTGTTGTTCTCATTAGTGTTTCTGAAAGTTCTTCTATTGCGTTCTAGCCAAATCTGCCAACAAATAATCTTTGGAAGGATGGCCCATGCTAATTTAATTACCTGATTTTTAGGAGAAGGACCGGGGTATCTGGTTGCCCAATTAGAGAAAAGCTCAACAGTGGAACAAGGCATCAGGAAGTTGGGATCCGGATTGTGAGTGAAGGAGAGCCAGATTTGCTTGGAGAACTTGCATTCAAGAATTAAGTGGACAGTTGTTTCTGCATTTTCCTCGCACAATGAGCATATGGATGGCCCGTGGAATCCTTTCCTTTGTAAGATGTCATAGGTTAGAATTCGTCCATGACAGAGTTTCCAAGCAAAGAGGTCGATCTTGGGCCATGAGGGAATGCGCTAGACTCCTTGCCAAGGTGCTGGGTCAGGTGGAACATGAGGCCTCTCGTTTAGCTTGATATAACCCATGAAAACAATGTATCCTCTGTCATTCGATCCCCAACCTTTCGAATCGTTTTTCCTCATTTGCATGGGTGCCAGGCCGTGGAGGTGGTCTAGCAACGTGGACCATTCACTGCGCAGTTGGGCCGACACCTTAATGCGTTTCCAGCCTGCCCATACCGAGTCGCACCATAGAGAGATATCCCACAGTGTGCACAACCCTTCTCTGTCCATCCAGTAACGCAACTCTCTGATGGAGGTTCTGTCTTCGATTGGATCTTTATTCATTATTTTGTCAGTCCATATGTTGATATTTTTGTCGTTTCCAGGGATCCAATAGGAGTGCGCTTTGGCATACAACTTGAGGAAAGGCGAGTTCGGCAATTGGATCACATTCTCTAAACAGCTTAAACGTGGTCCTCTAAAATATTTTTTCCATAGAGCCAGTTGGGCCCATCCAGGCTTGGGTGCAATGATCCTCCAGATAGTCTTTGCTACCATAGCCACATTCTGCTGACATATATTTTTAAAATTCAATCCACCTTCCCACAGTGGCTTGGAAATAGTTTCCCAGCTGATGAGAGGAATTTTCTTTTCGTTCTATTTTCTGCCCTTCCAGAAGAACCTGCGCATGTACTCATCCATTTTGTTTAGAATGGTTACCGGGGCGAGAAGACCAGCAAATTGGAATAGGGGGAGGCCGGAGAGCACAGATTTTATAAGGATAGACTTGCCAGCAGTGTTGAGCCAACGATAGCCCCAGGATTGGATCCTAGACTTGAATTTTTCAAGTTGAGGGTGCCAGTCCTTGATTGTAAGTCTCTTATGAAAGACCAGGAGGCCCAAATATTTGAATGAGGTTTAGGAAGAGGAGGCTGCAAAGCCCAAACATCTAGATATGGCAGAGAGGGTCCTTGGCGAGGTGTTCCAGCTAAAGATATGACATTTATTCTTGTTAACAGCGCTGCCCAAGGCCTCACTGAAATCATCCAGAACAACTTTAAACTTAGAGGTTGAGGAAAGGGTGGCATTGCCTAACAGCAGTGTGTCGTCTGCAAATAAGGCATGGTTTATGCTTTTAACCCCTCTAGCAATACACAGTCCATTAATTTCTTGATCTTGCATCTTTTTGTCTAACAGAAAGTTGAAGATAGAGGCTTAGATGACAAAAAGCAGAGGGGAAAAGGGACATCCCTGCCTAAGTCCTCTCGAGGCTTTGAAAAAATCAGTTGCTCTTCCATTTACAAGAGGGGCAATCCATGGCTCTGAGATGCATGCCCGGATCCATTTTATGAAATTTGCTCCAAAGCCAAATTTGCACATGACTTTTAAAAGAAATCTATGATTTACTAGATCAAATGCATTTGCTAAATCGAGTTTGATCACCATACCTTGTTCTTTTCGGAGAAGACTTGAATGTATTGCCTCTTGAATGAGAGTGAAATTGTCCACTATTTGCCTTCCCTGGATGAAGCCTCCTTGATTTTCCGGAATTATTCTAGGAAGAATAGGCTTCAGTCTATTTGCAATAACCTTGGTGATTAATTTGTACCTAGTGTTGCATAATGAGATCGGGCGGAATCTGTTGAAGTTGTTGGCACCTTTTTCCTTTGGAATGAGAGCTAAGAAAGCAGAGTTTGTGCTGCCTCCTATTTTCTGAGTATTTTGAGACTTTTGTATCATTTTGAGGAGGTCCTTTTCAACAATCGGCCAACAAACTTGGAGGAACCTGGCGGAGAAGCCATCTGGCCCCGGGGCCTTGTCCGGATCCATGTCAAAGAGGGCCTTTTTAACCTCCTCTTTAGTGATTTTGGCCTCTAGAATCCCGTTCATACGAGGAGAGATTGCTGGAGGGATAATATCTAGCAACTCTGGATGTTGGAGCGGATCCTGATCATCACTGTACAAGTTTTGGAAATGAGAGAAGGCTGCTTTCTTAATGTCTGCAAATTCCTTGTGCGTGTCATTATCTTCCTTGATCTCAGAAATAGTGTTGAAGCATTTCCTGGCCTGGGCTTGCTTGTGAAAGAAACCCGAGTTCCTGTCCCCTGCTTTGAGCCAAAGGTTTCGAGATTTTAATCTCTAGTATTCTTCTTCAGCTAAGCAGGCCTTATGGTAGCTCTGTTGCAGCTGAGTTTCTTGATCTAACTTCTCCTCTGTGACTGTAGCGCTCTCCATGTGAATTTGATGAGAGGCAAGAGAGGCTTTGATGGCTTTCCTTTCTGTTACAGGATTGGACAGGGTTTTGGCCCAGCGTTTCAGAACTCCTTTAACTCTTCTAAGCTTTTCCTCCCAGATGAAGAAAGATGAACCTTTGACAAGCTGGCTCCAATAGTCTTTGACTGTTTGCATGAAAAGAGGCTCCTTGACCCAAAGGGGACTAAATCGAAAGGGGATAGGGCCCATATCTAGATGGGCAAGGAGCTCTAGCTTTACGGGCTTATGATCCGAGACGCTGCTAGTGAGAATGTGCATTCTGGGTTCTAAACCAAGTAACAGGAAAGAGATTTGAATGAAAAATCTATCTAGCCTGGCAGCAATATGTCCAGGACCTACTATTTTGTTAGACCAAGAGAACTTACTGGATGAGGGCTTGATGTCCAGCAAGTCCCAATCCTGCGAAAGATCCTCCGCCCATTCTCTTGCCGGATCTCAGACTGCGCTTCCTCCCCTTTTTTCAGTCGAATGAAGAGTGAGGTTGAGGTCTCTAGTGATGATTGTATTTTCGAGATTTGTCAAGTCTGCCTATTGTCTTATAGAGTCCTAACAATCCTTTTTCTCCCGGATATTAACTGGAGAATATACATTGAAGAGGCTGAAGGTTTCCTTTGTGTCCAGATTTTGCATTTTTAGCAGCGACCAGTGAATGTTGCTCGCTTCAAAGATGGCTGCATATTTATTGGAGTTCCATAGTGTACCAATCCCTCCCGAGGCACCCTTGGCCGAGATTGCTCTTGCTTCACTTTTGGACCACAGATTTTTGCTTGCTTGCAGGAAGACTTTGTCTTCCAGCTTGGTTTCCTGGACGAGAAGTATGTCTGGAGCTTCTGTTCTTATTAGGTTTCTTATGGCTTCTTCCTTAACTTTACTCCCCATACCTCTGCAATTCTAGGAGATGACATTCATTATTTATGTTTCTGGTGGGCTCCCTTGGAGCCTTGGGGCTGATTTTTCAACATCTTGGTCTTTGAGGCTAGCAGTTTTTCCAGAGTTGGCTGGCTGCCCTGTAGCTTGTCTTTGTAGGTCTGCTGCTTTCTTTTTTCTTTGTCTATTTGACGGCCTCTTGTAGATCTTCTTACCGAGGTTTGGGACTCTCATATTTCTCCTTCTTCTTCTGATTCATCAGTTTCCTGCTCTTCTTCCTCATCCTCTAAAGCCATGCCTTTGGGGTTTTCAACTTCTTTGGGGGAAGCTGAGGGAGTGCCTTTACTTGGAGAAGATGGTTTTTGGGTCTCTATCTCCAGTGTGTCTTCTGTTGGCTGGATTAGAGGATCAAATTTGTTTTCTTGCGCCTTTTTTGGAGGGGGACGCTGGACATTAGCCTGGAGATTGCCTTTTCCAGAGAGTCCACCCTGTTTCTGCCCCTTGTGATTGGTTCTTGCTCGCTTGACTTGGTTCCAACCCTCTTCATTCCCTTTCTTTGGCTTTGTATTGGTCGGACAATTTCTGGCGAAATGCCCATAAATGTGACATTTCCTGCATTTGAATGGCAGTTGTTCATAATCCAAGATCTGCACATGAGACTAGCTACCAACTTTGATTTTGATTGCCTCTGGTAGACCCACCTCTAGATCTACCTCTACACAATCCTGGCACAGTCGTACTAATCCTTGTTGTTTGCCCGATCTATGAATTTCCCAAGGGAGTTGCCAATGTGCTTTAAGGAGTCCCAGTTCCAGCAATGAACTGGCAGATTTGGGAGACGAACCCACACCGGAACAGCCTTGGGAACATCGACCGCCGGGTCAAAGTTCGGAGTCCATTTGTTTAGGTAGAGGCCCTAAGGACCCATGAAATACGTCCCATTTCGAAAGATCAGGTCTTTGTCTTCTTTGGAGGTGAATTTGAAGAGGAAATACCCTCGCCCCAGAAAGTATGAGGTAACACTTTGATTGATCAGAGGCGCCCAATTCCTATTAACCCATTGCTCAGTAGATTTCGGAGAGGGCCAAAGTCCCGTGAATTGGCCAATGAGTCCACAATCCGCCAGAGACAAAGCTACTTGGATGGGGGTCTCCAGAGGCAAAGAGATCTCAGGAATTTCATCGAGTTTCTTAACGAATTTTGAAGCATCACTTCTTTTCTTCGGGGGCAATCCGGCTAGGAGCTGATTGAAAGCATCAAAGGCAGGATCAGAGGCTGGATCCGTGGATTGACCCTACGTCTCCATATGATCTGGCTTGATGCCGACTGCCACAGGGGAAGCCACGCAGCAACAGTCAAACCCTAGCCAGAGGATCGACTGACGATTGCAAATCAGAATCAGGTCTTCCGCGTACAGGCCCGCAAAGAGCAAACGCTGTAAGAGCGGGCTTAGCCGCAGGCTTCAGGGCCCGTAAAGAGCGGATCTCGCAGAATGGAGCCAAGGCTCGCAAGTTTCTCTTCTCGATGACTTGTTTTTATCATTAGAACTATTACTAAGGAATGAAATATGAGATTAATTGGCCATTAACCATCAATTCACCGAATTTCAGATTGCATTCCAGATTGGCACATCCACTTGCTTCCTTATTATTATCCCGAAGTATCTGCTAGTAACTCATAATAGGGATATCTTTTGTTTCCTTCTTGACACATTTTAAGATATATCCAAAATACTATCTCTTGGAGGTAAATCTTTAACCATGTGCTAAATGATAATAAGAGAGTTCCCCAACACAATAAGAGACAAATGTGCTTATAACTCATAACAGGGACATCTTTTATTGCCTTCTTACAAGTTTTAAGAGATTATCTAAAAAATCATCTTTTGGATATGAATCTTTAACCATGTGCTAAATGATAATAAGAGAGCCCCCAACACAACGAGAGACAAAACCTATTTTTCTTTGGCAAGGAGAATGCAAGATTATTTGTCATCTTTCCCAAACCACATGAGTACTATAAGATTTTAATTTTTTTTTGTCATCTCTCCCAAACCACATGAGTAGTTTAATATTTTATTTTATTTTATTTTCACTAGGGCCATAGATAATCCCTCCCCCTCGTGCCACCCCTGTGGTAATGTTGTTGTTTGTTTGTTTGTTTTTTTTTTTTTTTTTTTTAAACTAGAATGATTTTTTTTTTTTGTATAACTATTTCATAAATGTCACAACGAGCCAGTTACAACATGTTTCTAGAGACTTGAACCCATGCAACTAGAAAAAAAAATCTTAAAAGACAAACCCACACAATTAAAGAAACAAGACAAGCCTACACAATTAAAGAAACAAATTCCATTTCCTAAGGCATCACATTCCATTAAAACAACACCAATTCCATTTCTTGAGGCATCACATTCCACAATAAAGGTTTTTGTGAAGTCCGACGTAGCTAAGACCGGTGCTTGGCTCATTGCCTCTTTAAGATGTTCAAAGGCCTTTGTTGCTTCTGGAGTCCATTAGAATACATATTTCTTCAATAATGTTGTTAGAGGTGTTGCTATTCTCCCATAATTCTTAACAAACTTGAGATAATACCCTGTCAACCCGAGAAATCCTCGCATATGCTTTATGGATGTGGGGATTTTCCATTCCTTAATGGCTTTAATTTTGCTAGGGTCTACCTTAACCCCTTCATGAGATACAATATGACCCTGATATTCCACCTCTTGGAATCCAAAGAAACATTTGGATCTTTTTGCATATAATTGTTTTTCCTCCAAAAGTTGTAGCACCCTGTCAACATGTTCAACATGATCCTTCCAAGACTTACTGTAGATTAGTATATCATCAAAAAATACAAACACAAATTTTCTAAGGAATGGTTTGAAAATTGAATTCATCAAACCCTTAAATGTTGAAGGTGCATTGGTAAGGCCAAAAGGCATGACCAAAAATTCATAATGACCCTCATGAGTTCTAAATGTTGTTTTTGGAATGTCTTCAATCTTCATTCTGATTTGTTGATATCCTGAATGAAGATCCAACTTGGTGAAGTAAATTTTGATCCATGCAATTCATCCAATAATTCATCAATGACAGGAATGGGGAACTTATCTTTAATAGTGAGCTTGTTGAGCTCCTATAATCCGGACACATGCGCCATGATCCATCCTTCTTGTGCACCAATACTACTGGAGCAGAGAAAGAACTTTGACTAGGTTGAATTATACCAGCCTCTAGCATTTCTTCAACCATACGTTCAATTTCACTCTTTTGGGCCTCAAGGTATCTGTAAGGCCTAATGTTTGGAGGAACACTTCCTGGAATCAAATGAATAGCATGATCATGATCACGAATAGGTGGGAGACCTTTGGGAGTCTCAAATACCTTGGAATGATTGTCCAAGACTTTTTGGAGATCTGGGGAAATAGAGGATTTTGATGTTGGAACCTCTAGCGAACATAATTATACAATTATGCCTAATTTTTCTTTCTTTAGAAGCTTTGTCATTCCATTAGAGCTGATTATATTTCCTGGTTTCCCAGCGATACCTCTTAATTCAACTTCCTTTCCTTTTGAAGAAAATTTCATGAAAAGTTCTTGAAAATTAAAAGCTATTTGGCTAAATTACATTATTAAAATCATTAAAAACTTGACGTATATTTATTTTGCTAAATATGTGCTTTGTACCTTCATCTCTTTTGAGCCGACTATCCCATCCTTTCCCATGATTTTCAATCTCTCCACCACATGAGTCATTTCCTAAAGTCAACTTATGGTCTCCTAACACACCATGACTAAAGGATAATCGTTTATTATAGACCCTAAAGCCTCAACATATCTTTAACAACTCCTCCCGAATTTTGAAGATAAACTTAGGAAAAACTCCCCCTTATCCTCAAATCTATTAACTCCCCATCCATAATGACATCTTCAATTCATGAAGAAATCCTATCCTATGAGGAAACCATAAAAAAATGATGAAGCTCACATTAAAAAAAATAAAAAAATAAGAAAAAAAAAAAAAAAAAATGACACATCTAGTGGTCAAAATGTGGTGATAATTTTCATGTGGCAAATTTTAAAACACCATAAATATGTTCTTTTTTCATGAATTTCCATTATAACCGCATTTTGGAAATCTCATTGTCATATTTCATGTGATGGCACGCATTCTATCAAAAAAGAATTTCTCTTGAAGCTTAGAAACCCTAAAAATGCTCTAACTCATACCACCTCAACAAATGGTCAAAGTAAGTGTAACCAACTCCAACTAATTCCAACCACCTCATAAATGTGCTCCAAAAAGTGTAAATAACTTAACAACCCATTCATGTGTCAAGTCTAATTTATTTACATAAATTAAAACACAACTACATCAATTCAAAATTCGTAAACTAATAAAGTACACTCACTATATGTGGAAAAAAATATATATATATATATATATAAATATATGATTCCGAATTAACCTAACAATGTTGAACCATTAAATAAAATTGAAATTAAAATAAATACATAACATAAAGTTCAAACTCTTAATCAAAGTCAAAGATCCATATGTTGAGATATAGTCCACACGATCCCATGACCCACAATGCCCCCAAAACATAAAGTATTATATTCTTTTCGTTCAAAAAGTAATACATAAAATTCCTTACCATAAAAATAAAGTCACAACCATTCACTCTTTTAGTTGTGGATTTATTGTTTATAAAGCCAATGGTTAACGATGTATGGAGATGGCATGGATGTTTTGTTGATTTTTTGTATTCAAACACAATGCTTGTGCACAGGGAAGGATTATTGGAAAACAAGACCATTTGAATTTGAAAAGTTTTAAAGTAAACATGTACATTCAATGAATACCTAATTTTTGATAACTATATTTGCAATTTTTTAAACATTATCAAATTAGTTACAAATTTATCAGTTTCTTTAAAAAGTTATTAAGAAAAAGAATCACCTCTCCAAAAAGATTCATGGATGGAGAAACATTACTCAAACAAAAAACCCCAACAAAACTAATGTATTTAATCTAACTTGTTTCCACAATCATTCAACTTTCACTTATTAATTCATAGGATGTGAAATGAAGAAACTGAAATCTAATGTTACCGCAATTTTCATGGTTTATAATATATATATA
>APFE030429285.1:300524-359621 GCA_000404065.3 Pinus taeda | reverse complement strand
TCTGCCATTGAAGAAATGCAAGGTTTGAAGAGTCTTACTCTTGAACAATTCCAAGGGATATTGACAGCTTTTGAGATGAGAAAAGGGGGTTTGTCAGATATCAGAGAAGCGGCCTTCAAAGCCTCTCATAAAGGGAAAAAAAGAAAAGCTTAAAGCTACAAGCTACACATTTCAGATGAGGAAGAAGCTAATTTCGTGAGAAAATTGCAAGTGGGCACTTGTAAATTCAAAGGTAAGCTTCCTTTTAAATGTTTTGCTTGTGGAAGAGTAGGTCACTATGCATCCAAATGTCCATATAAAGAAAATCATAAAGAGAATGGAAAGGATGTTGACAAAAATGCCAAAAGGAAGTTTTCTACCAAGAACAATTTTTATTCTAACGAGGATAGTCAAAGCACATCTAATGATCAAGAAAATTCAGATTCAGATTCGAAGAATTGTTATCATGTACTTATGGCTCTTGAAAATCAGTCAATTAGTGAATCAAATAGCTGTGAAGTAGATGACTTAATGAAAGCATTGAAAGAAAATGATAAACTCAGGAATGCAAACAAAGATCTGGAAACAAAAGAGAGTAGTATGATTAAGGAAATAAACATGTTAAGAATGGAATTGGATGCAACCAATACTAGAACAAAGATCTTAAGAAAACAACTTCTGGAAAAGGGAATGCATTGTGAAACATTAGAATCTGAAGTTGTGACTCTGAGGAAAGATTATGAGAAAATCAACAAATGGGTAAAGGCATTTGAATCTCTAGAGAAAATTATCAATGAACAACGTTCTCCTCTCTAATCAAGACAGGCACTGGTTACAATCACATGGCTTCAGATTCACAATGTAATAACAAGAACATCCATCATGAGGTGTTTCAAAAGGAAACTGAATCAAGTCACACATTTGAAAGAAAATCTCCTAGGTCAAAGTCAGTATCAGTCCCTAGGCATAAATGATGGTTTCATGGATATTTTTTCTCTTGTAACTCATTTGGGCATAAGGTCAATGATTGCAGGTCAAGCATTTTGAATGGAAACAAAAGATGGGAAAAGTTCTACAAGTTCGAGCATATGACTAGAAATTGCAAACAGATTTGGAGGAAGAAGGAATAACAGTCAGAGATGTAGAAAAGGTTGCCTCTACTACAGTCCATTGTTCTTAAAAGAATACTTCTAACATTGACTGCAGAAGTTAAGGTGAGGTATATAAAGTCATGAAGAGTAGGTGATGATTATTAGGTCCACAGGATCAATAGTGTATGATCTCTGGGGGAGCTATGCATATATATCTTGATGATGATTCCCTATTATGGTTTGATACTCTTTTGATGATGAAATTTCAACAATATATATATATATATATATATATCACTGACATTACATCTGATGAAGTAACAATGCGCAGTAATAGGCAAAACAAGTCCAGGGGGAGCTATCACTATAAAGAATCAGCAGTTTACTTTCTGTACACAGATCTCATGAAGGACAATCGCGGATATACGCAAGTTTTGATCTAGACAGTCGCATATTCCTCTCAATAATGAAAGAGGAATGGCACAAGCTTAGGGGGAACTTCTCATATGCTTCCATCAGATTATTATTGGCTTTCTGGTTCTGATATTAGTTTGTTGCAGACTGTTGGTGATGCCTATATGATGCTTAGGAATGATGACGTTATGAGTTGTTGCAAGTCTTATCCTAATGTTGCTAACGAAATGGATCTTTGATGCACTTGCTGACTGATGAGTTGGATATTATCAGAGTTAATGATGATAAGTTGACACAGGTTCAGGGGGAGCATTTGCTATGCTTCCTATAGTACATTGTTGGCATTATGATTTCTTATGCATTCCTTGTTGCATGATGATCAGTACATATCATTGCTCATGTATGATTGTTGGTGTTGTGACTACTAAAGATATATATGTTGTTGTCATTATGTCATGATTTATCAATGATGCATGGGTTGCATGTGGTGAAGTCATGGATGATGCCTATAGGTTGAGTGAGTTGCACTTAGTGAAGTTAGTGTGTTGATCCTACTTGATACACTTGATGAAGATATGTATGCTATGGTCATTGTTGATGTTGGTTGATGATAAGTTCTATGTCTTATGATGCTGGAGGTACTCTTGGTTCTCACATATGTCGTTGAAGCATGAAAATAATATTTATATGCTGCTTATGGTATTGTGATACAAGAAATTGATATATCTTTGGTACTCGAGGTTTGTGACTCTTCCTACAAATGGAAAGAGCATGTTGACCTTGATGATATGAGGTCAAGTGGATGAGCTGTTGACAACATTGCTTGCATTATCCTATGCTTTTGTTATATTTGCTTGCTTGGAAGAATTGCACATTTGGTCACATGGTGATGATATTGGAGAGATTGAAACTACACTGTCTCATCTTACATGTTGATGACGAGGATGTTCATGTTGCTATCTATGTTGCTGCCATCAAATATTCATGATGAAGGCTCCTATATGATGTATGGTGATGGTTGATGACTATCATGGTCTTGCTACCTCACTATTAAGGTCTCTGGTTTTGGTTGTAAATGTCATATATGTCTCTTGATGTAAAGGTCATGAATAGACCCATGTTGTAAATCATTGTTAAATTCAATCATGTATGGGCTACTATGATCAAGTCATGTCATGTATGTAATCCCATTATGTTGGGACATTGATTTTTGGTCCAATATGCAAACCCAATCTGTTGGGTAATTAATGTAATCATGGGAGCATATAGTCATTGGTCATAGGAAAGGTCATATCTGGTTGAGTCATAGCATCTTGTACTCTATTAAATATCTTCAGAAGTTTCAACGTATGCTTAATGGGAGCATGGTCAGTGTGCAGTTTTTCATATTCAGTAGATCAGACCTACTACAATCCTCTCTACAGAGAGGAAGAGAAGCCTTCATTCATCTTGGTTCAACCCTTTGCCCTTGATGTCAAAGGGGGAGAAGAGCTTGGTGTTTGAAAAAGAATGCTTGGAGAGAAGTTTTGGTATTCGCCAGTGGTGACCAAACACCAAAGTGGTTGCCATCAAGTCCAAAGGGGGAGATAGTTGACATTATGGCTAATGTGTTGTCCTTGATGGCAACCTGATTGATAAAGGTGTACTTGATGTCAACATTGTGATAATATAATCTCACGCAGTTTGGTACAGATTCTACAGAAGACACGGACAGAAAAATGATAGTTCAGAGACAGATGGATGGTAAAGGTAAAGTTTGAGAAAGTATACGCGGGTCCTGTGAAGTAAGGTCACGTACATACGTAGGTCTTGTTAGTAAAAGATGCGTACATAATCCGAACCATGGTATTTTGGATACTAGGGGTCATTACCATGGTATTAGCCCATAGTAATTGGAGTGACAATGTTTATTTGATCTTGTCAAAGAATACCAACGACATTACCAAAGGATTTACCTAAGGTATTGGCTAAGACTAAACCTATATAAGGAGATGGAGATCAACGTGTTAGGAGGGCAATTAGTGGGTTATACATATGTGATTTGATTTGGAATAGGCATGCACAAAGGACCATGGAGAAGACTTAGATAAAAAATATCTGAGGATATGTTGACATGTATGCTTGATTGATTTACTTGTTGCAAATGTCTAAGTAGCTAACAATGATGAAACTATGATGATAGTAATATTGTGACCTAAATGTATTATTCAGAAGTATGTAGTTTTGATTGTGAAAGTTGCGCAATGTGAAGTTATGTTTGTAGTGAAAGATTTAACATTTGTACACATGTTTGCTTTTGGTTAGTCGCGTACATACCTGGATGTGGTTCAGTGTGGTAGCATATAAAATCTTCGAGAATTTATTCAGTGTTGAAATATATACGCAGGTGTTATGCATGGTAGTCGCATACATACACTGATATGTCTTGTGGAAGTCGTGTATATGTACTAGGGTTTACAATATTGTCTAATAATAACATTTGATGTCTGATTTGATTGCTGTTGTTTGTCGATTGTGTCTCTATCATGATGATCTATGTTTGACAGTGTAGATTGAGGTGATTTGGTTGTATTGGTCAATGTTAAAAGTACATAAGTATGATTGGGTGTGATTCAGTGATCTGTGACTGGTTCAATGATTTATGTATGGTGAAGGTTCCTATATGATGTATGGTGACGGCTGATGACTATCATGGTCTTGCTACCTCACTATTGAGGTCTCTAGTTTTGTCATATATGTCTCTTGATGTAAAGGTCAAGAATAGACCCATGTTGTAAATCATTGTAAAATTCAGGCATGTATGGGTTACTAGGATCAAGTCATGTCATGTATGTAATCCCATTATGTTGGGACATTGATTTTTGGTCAAATATGTAAACCCAATCTGTTGGGTAATTGATGTAATCATGGGAGCATAGAGTCATTGGTCATTGGAAAGGTCATATTTGGTTGAGTCATCACGTCTTGTACTCTATTGAATATCTTCAGAAGGTTCAACATATGCCTAGAGGGAATATGGTTAGTATGTAGTTTTTCGTATTCAATAGATCAGACCTACAACAATCCTCTCTATAGAGAGGGAGAGAGGCTTGGTGTTTGAAAAAGAATGCTTGGAGAGAAGCTTGGTTTGAAGTCCTGGTATTTGTAGGTGTTTACAGGTGGTGACCAAACACCAAAAGTGGTTGCCATCAAGTCCAAAGGGGGAGATAGTTGGCATTATGGCTAATGTGTTGTTCTTGATGGCAACCTGATTGATAAAGGTGTGCTTGATGTCAACATTGTGATAATATAATCTCATGCAGTTTGGTACAAATTCTACAAAGGATATGGACAAAGAAATGACAGTTCAAAGCTAAGTTGCAGGAAATGTTGGAGAAGGGTCTGTTTCTGACTGGAAAAGAAATGGAAATGAGGAAACTCGTATCGTACAGCTTGGAAATGCGTTTCCGGCCGTACTGGCCCGTTTCTCCTCAAGAAACAGGCCAGTATGGCCGGAAACGAGTTTTCAGGCCGTATGACGGAGTTTCCTCTTCTAACTTGACTATTTCTTGTATTTTTTTTTTAATTTTTTCGCTTCTAATCTTTTATTGGGCGACTAAAATATCTTCTAGATGCTTCTAGATGCCTCTCAAGTTATAAAAAAGAGGATTGTTTTGAGTGGGGCAGCCTAATGTTCAAGTCTATGGCCCTAGTGTTGATGTGCAGTTCATGGTAATGTTAAATTCTTAAAGTAAAAGTGACATTCTCCTTTATTTCTCATTTTCGTCCTTTTACTTAAATTTTTAACATTACCATGAAATGACTCAGGATGTTTGAGAGTGGTTTCGCCCTCATTGGATTTCATATGGAGAAAGTAGAATTTTAGATCTCACTCAAAATCCAACAGACTTATCCGTTTTTTAGGATTTCAGAATTGGGGGAATTGCAATGTTTCCATTGGATTTTGTCATGTACTAGGGTATGGAACTTGTATTTAATCAAGAGAACCAAGCCCTCTATGCAGGGGAGACTCCCAATAATCAAGAGCACTTAGGGTACTAGGGTATGGAACTTGTATTTCATCAAGAGCACTAAGGTCGTTCGACTAAGTAGGAGGAGACTCCCAATCAAGCGTGAGACAAGAAATTAGAAATTTCTCGTGGCTGATTTTGGATGTTGCTATTTTCATTATGTGATCATTCATGAGTAAATGTGATGTAAATTTAGAGACTTATAGTTTATGCATTGACAATTGACAATTTAATCATAATGTAATAAATTAGAATGTATCATATATGCTTTATGATTGCACATATTTCTTAAATGTCCTAATATATATATATATATTGCGTTTCCCCATTTCCAAAATTTGGGGGGGTCACATTTCGTACCCGTGCCCGTTTCGGAAACTCGTACCCGTTTCCCCGTTTTGTGCAACTTAGGTTCAAAGATAGATGGATGGTAAAGGAAAAGTTTGAGAAAGTATACGCAGGTCCTGTGATGCTAGGTCATGTACATACGTAGGTCTTGTTAGTAAAAGGCGTGTCCATAATCTGAACCATGGTATTTTGGATACCAAGGGTCATTACCATGGTATTAGCCCATAGTAATTGGAGCGACAACGATTATTTGATCTTGTCAAAGAATACCAATGACATTACTTGATCTAAAATGCGGAAATTAGATCGTTTACTCTAAAAGTGCAAGATTAAACTGATGGTGGTTGCCTTTTAAACGGAGCATTGAACCATGAATGAGAAAAGCAAGTGGAATATTAAGTTGCCTTAATGCTTTTAAACATCAGAATTAAAAGACGCATAAGCAGCAAAATGAAAGTCACAAACTCAACAAGGATTTGTTGACAGAGTTCGTCTTTCTTGGACTACGTCTCCGGGTCCGCTTCAAAATGGGCGACCGTTCTATTAAAAGAGCTTCAAGAGTTTCTTTACATGTGGAATTACCAGCTAATCTGTGCTTGTAGGCACTGCTGGACACTTGTAGAAAGAAAGCTTTCTTCAACAGCTTTCTAGTGCCTCTTCGTTTCCGAATTGGCCCAAGGATGGCCGGGAAACGCTCCAAAGAGCATCTGCAAACAAATGTCGAAACTCTGACCTTGAAGATTTTGTCGCCTGAAAACGGAAGCGCAACCTCCTTCTTGAAAGGTTTCTACAATAGAAAAAGACTTGATGGGCTCTGGACTGCCACTCTTCTTCTTCTCCTTTCCAAGACCTCGAGAGCCTGTCTTTAAAGAAACTCTGCTTTCTTCATATTGCTTCCATACAGGATGGACTTCCACCTCCTTTTATACTAAAATCCCAAACTAAACTTGGAATGTTGTTTTTTAACAAATTCTTTGTGGTCCAATTGCAAAGCTTGGTGCTTGATACATTATGAATTTGGTTTCAACAAACTGTATCATAATTATCAATATATCGCAAACTATCTCCTATAGTTTTTAATTTGGCCAAATATGCCATTACCAAATGAGATCTTGACTTCTATGTTTTAAACAACCATAAAACATTAAGTCATCCCTAGCGCTTGAATTATTTGCACAAAATCAATGGATATCATATAGTTTTAAACCCAAATTAGTTGCAATAATATTGGATCGTATCCTTACTGTGAACACGCGGATAACCAATCTCGACGTGCTTGCACCTGAGGCAATCCAATTGGTAACTATTATTCGTACTTCCTCGATGATCATGCTTCATTTTGTGGATGGATGCATATGCAATCTTGTCGGATTTATCTTTGCTTTGTAGCCACCTTGGCTTCGTTGTTCCTGCATGGACTGCTGATTCCACTGATCGATTCTGTAAATCTTTGTGATACAACTGGATTTGCAACGGATTTTTTTGTGTTGGCTTCCACATAACCATAACTGTGTAGCGTTGGATTTTTCTGTGTTTGTTTCCATGTAACCAACGGTGCCATGCTACGTGGAAAACCTTCTATGGATTGCGCTGCAATCCTGTTGATGTAGACGTAACAATGGTCGTCCCCCATGGCACTGTTGACTGACGCTGAATGGGCTGACGTGGACCAATAGCTGTTCCATTGATAACCGTTGCATATATTTACATAACCTTCAAGTTGCCTTCATTAAAATGGCTTTTATATGCGACATAATAAAATTCTATAGCATATACTTTATATGCCATATTAAAATGTATCAAATACATTTGCCACCAAGGTTTACATATGCGCCCGCCTTAACAACATGTAGTTTGCCATGTAAACTTTGAATATGATTTTTTTTTTTTTAAATGCGACTTAATAAAATTCTATAGCATATACTTTATATGCCATATTAAAATGTATCAAATACATTTGCCACCAAGGTTTACGAATGTGCCCACCTTAACAACATGTAGTTTGCCATATAAACTTTGAATATGATTTTTTTTTTAAAATGCGACATCCATTTCAACCTTTGCACTAAGGCTTTTTTTTGAAATAATTCGGACTTCACATTTTATGATATGGTTTATAAACATACCATATAACTTTGCCTTAGTTTCACATTTTAATAATGCGCCCACCTTAACACTTTGGTCCTCATAACATTAGTAAATGAAACTTTAATGTAATGTTTGACATCATTGAACATAACTTGACCTTTATACTTGCCAAATATAAATGTGCCAAACATTAATCGACATTTGTTTCTTACCATTCACTGGAGATGTGTACTGAATGAGAGTTTGACTTTATGCCACATGTCGATATTTAGAAACGTCTCATGGCTGTTAAAGCCCTTTGCGACACTTCAACTTCGACGGGTGATTTCTCCATCACTGGGAAGCCAAACGGAAATCTGGAGACATCGTCAGAATCAGTGCGTCGAATCCTTTGTTTTGGCACTAATTTTGTAGTCAAATGAGACAATCAACCTCTGCACAAGTCGAGAACAACTTTGCCACCTTGGTCGTCAACATATGGTAAACTTCTGACTTGTCTTTCAAGATGCATTCTGTTTCACATCTCCCAACAGAAAGAACTTTTGGACCTCCAAAAGTTTTATTACAACCATGAACTTTATTACAAACATGAGTTAATGTCAATACCATCTAGACTCTAGTTACAAACTTTGACTAGGCCAACTGTCAACAATTTAGAAACTCACAGTTTATGCATATGGCATTTTATTTGCCCAGTTCCAATCTGGAGATTAACGTTCCTCGGCTCTAGGTGCTTTTGTTGTCTCTTACTCTGTTGATGTTGATGTTGTCTCTTAGGGTAGCATCAGACATTTGCTCGTCGAATGCCCTTCCAGCTTGCAATGTCGACAAATTTGTTCTCCGGAATTTGTGCTCATTGCCTTTTTATTGGACTTTCCCGTATTGTCCGAGGACACTTCTTTACTTGCAATGCTGCATCATCCTTTTGTGGCTGACTTTTGATAGCACCTACTTTCTTGCTGAAAATTTTATGCTTCCAACATTCTTCTACACAATGTGAATTACTGCCACAAAATATACATGGGTAAATCCTCTTGATAACTCTTAACAGTGAGTTTTGACTTGAGGACTCACCTTTTGAATCACTGCTTGATTGATTCAGCAGCTTACCTTTTCGGTCCTGCAACTTTTTCGGCATTAGATCTCGCTGTAGGGACCAACATTGATCCGCAATGTGACCTCTCTTCCTGCAGTAGTCACATAGTGTTTGATCATAACCCAAACCTTCATGTTGCGGCCTTTCCTGCACAGAGATCGGTTGGAGTCTGCCCTGGCTTTGTTTGCCAAGACCTTGTCCTTCCCGGTAACCCATCTTTTGCATTAGCTTCATACCCATTCTCTTGGTATGCTTTTCAAATGCTCCAATCTCTTGATCGCTGATAGTTTCGTTCTTCTCCAAGTCTTTTCTTGGTGAGACTGGTGCATAAGAAGTTTCATTAGAAGGTGAGGAAAAGCTTCCGATAGCTTCTTCTACCGACTGAGCTTTTGGAGTCATCGATAATGATTAACTATCTTCATCATCTCGATGAAGAGGCGAGGCTTCATTTTTCCCTTCAGTAGATGAGCTGTGAATTGAAGGACTGCTTATCTTTCGGCTGTGTTGCAAAACTTCAATCTCTGTGTGGAGTCTTTGCTTGTCTTCCTCTAGAGATTTCACCATCTGCTGCAAAGCATTGTTTTTCAAAGCTTCAATCTTTATTTGGAGTCTTTGCTTCTCTTCCTTCAGAGATTTCACCATCTGCTGCAAAGCATTGTTCTCCCACTTGAGCTGCCTGGAACTCTTTTCCATTCTTGCACCAACAAGAGCCAACCTGCTTTGATACCAAAAATGATCTGAAATGTGGAAATTAGATCGTCTACTCTAAAAGTGCAAGATTAAACTGATGGCGATTGTCTTTTAAATGGAGCATTGAACCATGAATGAGAAAAGCAAGCGGAATATTAAGTTGCCTTAATGATTTTAAACATCAGAAATAAAAGATGCATAAGCAACAAAATAAAAGATACAAACTCAATAAGGATTTGTTGACGGAGTTCGTCCCTCGTGGACTACGTCTCTGGGTCCGCTTCAAAATGGGCGACCGTTCTATTAAAAGACCTTCAAGAGTTTCTTTACATGTGGAATTACCAGCTGATCTGTGCTTGTAGACACTGCTGGACACTTGTAGAAAGAAAGCCTTCTTCAACAGCTTTCTAGTGCTTGTCTATGTTTCCGAATTGGCCCAAGGATGGCCACGAAATGCTCCAAAGAGCATTTGCAGACAAATGTCGAAACTTTGACCTTGAAGCTTTTGTCGCCTGAAAACAGAAGCACAACCTCCTTCTTGAAAGGCTTCTACAATAGAAAAAGACTTGATGGGCTCAGGAAACGCTCCAAAGAGCATTTGCAGACAAATGTCGAAACTCTGACCTTGAAGCTTTTGTTGCTTGAAAACAGAAGCACAACCTCCTTCTTGAAAGACTTCTACAACAGAAAAAGACTTGATGGGCTCTAGACTGCCACTCTTCTTCTTCTCCTTTCCAAGACCTCGAAAGCCTGTCTTTAAACAAACTCTGCTTTCTTCAGTTTGCTTCCATAAAGGATGGAATTCCACCTCCTTTTGTACTAAAATCCCAAACTAAACTTGGAATGTTGTTTTTTAACAAATTCTTTGTGGTCCAATTACAAAGCTCGGTGCTTGATACATTATGAATTTGGTTTCAACAAACTGTATCATAATTATCAATAGATCGCAAACTATCTCCTATAGTTTCTAATTTTGCCAAATATGCCATCACCAAATGAGATCTCGACTTCCATGTTTTAAACAACCATAAAACATGAAGTCATCCTAGCGCTTGAATTATTTGCACAAAATCAATGGATAGCATATAGTTTTAAACCCAAATTGTTTGCAATAATATTGGACTGTATCCTTACTGTGAACACGTGGATAACCGATCCCGACGTGCTTGCCCCTGAGGCAATCCAATTGCTAACTGTTATCCGTACTTCCTCGATGATCGAGCTTCGTTTTGGTGGATGGATGCATATGCAATCTTGTTGCATTTATCTTTGCATTGTAGCCACCTTGGCTCTGTCGTTCCCGCATTGACTGCTGATTCGATTGATCGATTCCGCAAATCCTCATGATACGATTGGATTTGCAACGGATTTTTTGCGCTGGCTTCCACATAACCATAACTGTGCAGCGTTGGATTTTTTTGCGTTGGTTTCCACATAACCAATGGTGCCATGCTAAGTGGAAAACCTTCCATGGACTGCATTGCAATCCTATTGATGTAGACGTAACAATGGCCGTCCCCCACGACACTGTTGACTGACGCTGAATGGGTTGACGTGGACGTAACAATAACTGTTCCCTTTGACGTGGACCAATAGCTGTTCCGTTGATAACCGTTGCATATATTTACATAACCTTCAAGCTGCCTTTGTTACAATGGCTTTTATATGTGACATAATAAAAGTCTATAGCATATAATTTACATGCCATATTAAAATCTATCAAATACATTTGCCACCAAGGTTTACATATCGCCCACCTTAACAACATGTAGTTTGCCATATAAACTTTGAATATGATTTTCTTTTAAATGTGACATATCCATTTCAACCTTTGCACTAAGGTTTTTTTGAAATAATTCCGACATCACATTTTTATGAAATGGTTTATAAACATACCATATAACTTTGCCTTAGTTTCACATTTTAATAATGCACCCACCTTAACACTATGGTCCTCATAACATTAGTAAATGAAACTTTAATGTAATGTTTGACATCATTGAACATAACCTGACCTTTATACTTGCCAAATGTAAATGTGCCAAACGTTATTCGATATTTAGAAATGTCTCATGGCTGTTAAAGCCCTTTGCGACACTTCAACTTCGATGGGTGATTTCTCCATCACCGGGAAGCCAAACGGAAATCTGGAGACATCGTCGGAATCATTGCGTCGAATCCTTCGTTCTGGCACTAATTTCGTAGTCAATTGAGACAATCAACCTCTGCACAAGTCGAGAACAACTTTGCCACCTTGGTCGTCAACATATAGTAAACTTCTGACTTGTCTTTTAAGACCCATTCTGGATCATTACCAAAGGATTTACCTAAGGTATTGGCTAAGGTTAAACCTATATAAAGAGATGGAGATCAAGTTTTTAGGAGTGCAAGCAGTGGGTTATACATATGTGATATAATTTGGAACAGGTATGCACCGGGGACCATGGAGAAGACTCAAATCTGAAAGATCCGAAGATATGTTGACATATATGCTTGATTGATTTACTTGTTGCAAATGTCTAAGTAGCTAACAATGCTGAAACTATGATGGTAGTAATATTGTGACCTAAATGCATTATTCAGAAGTCTGCATTTTTGATAGTGAAGGTTGTGCAATGTGAAGTTATGTTTGTAGTGAAAGATTTAACATCTGTACACAGGTTTGCTTTTGGTTAGCCGTGTACATACGTGGATGTGGTTTAGTGTGGTAGCATATAAAATCCGCGACAATTTATTCACTTTTGAAATTATACGCATGTGTTATGCATGGTATTCGCATACATACGCTGATATGTCTTGTTGAAGTCGCGTATATGTAATAGGGTTTACAGTATTGTCTGATAATAACATTTGATGTTTGATTTGTTTGCTGTTGTTTGTCGATGATGTCTCTATCATGATGATCTATGTCTGACAATGTAGATTGAGGTGATTTGGTTGTATTGATCAGCTTTAAAAGTACAAAAGTATGACTGGGTGTGATTCAATGATCTGTGATTTGTTCAATGATCTATGTATGGTGCAGTGGTTACTTCAGTGTTGCAGTGGTTCATGATGCAATAGTCAGTGGTTTGAGATTTGTACGCAGACCTTTTACAGAGGAAGCACGTACATAGGCGGGTGTGCTTCAGATCAATAGCTTATACATTCTAATGTATGTTTGACCAGGGTGTGCAAGAACAAAATTATGTTTCTGTGATGATTAACGGTGTGTGGTTTGGTATATTAATGAATGGTTGTGCATTGGTATGATTTGATGGTTTATATTTGTTATGGATTCGTTTGATCTTGTTGCAATTGTTGATTGAGGTTCAACTCAATGATTACAATGTTTAAATTGGTTCTGTGATTGCTTTACAGATTCAATATTTTGTTTGGTATTGAGCTTAATGATGGGTGTGGGTCCAGTCTGAAAATATGATGAAAGGTGGGTAACAGGTTTTGATGTTTTGAGTCAGGTGGATCTAGTTTGAAATATTATGAAATGTGGTCCACAGAGGTGCTGAGGGTTGGAGCCTTCAGTGAGGGAGTTGAAACTTCCTTTTAGTGATAGCTTGTAAATTTGCTTAGGGGGTAGGAGCTCCCTTCTGGTAGGGGCCGGTAATCAAGATCATCGTGTTGGAGCTCCCTTCCAGTGGGTGTTGGACAACGAGAGAAGGTTGTAGCTTTTTGCAGGTGGGTGCCTGTGTACTGGTAAGAGTCTATGCCAGTACAAGATTGTAAAAAGATTTTCTTAATATTATAATAAGAAAGAAGACAAAGACGACAACAACGGTGGTTTTCTCCCACATAGGGTTTCCACCTAAAACTCTTGGTGTTCATGTGTCTTGATGTGTCTTGTGTGTTGATGATTTATCCGCTCTTCACTGCATAATAAATGAATAATGAAATAATGATGCTCTGGTTAAGGATGAACAATTGATGGAATATATTAAAAGTTAGTTAACTGTATATACACTGTTTGCTATCACTGAAGTAGCATACATACGCTGGTTGCATAAATGACTGTAGCGTATAGAAATCAGAATACGAAATGAAAAGTTCAAAGTTAATTAAAATACTGATTCACATCCCCCCCAATCTCTTAGTGTTTTTCCCAACAAGATTTGCTGGTTTTTACAATAGGATTTTTCTAGGCTGTCTTTGGGTGCTCCAAATCCTCAATGCCAGACAAAATTTTCCAACATCTCCCCTTGTAATGGCGAGGATCTGCTAAAATCCAGCAAACATTTTAAATTAGAATGTGGCAAAAATGAGATTAAAACTCCTTAAAAACTCTAGCACGTGTTAGCCCAAAACTTAGTAAATGATTGCACAATTATACTATCAAATTCCTACTCTAGTTTGCCGAGGAAAAACCAAGGGGACTTGTCAATTTCTCAGCAAATAGGACTACTGTTAGGACAGCAGTCCAAATGGAGCCTTAGATGGATGATTTTACAATGTAAAGCAGAGCAAAAGAGCCAATAAATATGTGATAATTGAATTAGGAAGGAAGGAGAAAGTTTAGGGGCCCTCTTTAGATCCTTGTTTGAAGCCCTTTGGAGATCGATTGGTGTGGTGGGACTAGCGCTCTGCAAGTGGCTTGAAGATGGATGATTCAACCAATAATGTGGTCAACTCCAAGCTTAGCTAGTAACCTGTACAACACTAGAACAAATCTTGCAATACAACATTAGTAGCATAGGTGAGTGCTTACATAATAACAAGATTAGACATGCTATTCAACCAAGAATAAGCTTATCCCAATCAAGCCTAGAATGTAAGCAAGTGAAGAAGGCAATAAGCACTTATAGCCTTCTCCTTGGACAACACTGCCCCTACTAGGGCCTAGACTACACAATTCAAAGCAATGAAAATTATAAACACATGCAAGTTACCTCAAATCTACAAGCACATCACCAATGCTTACACTATTAGATCTCCAAAAGTATTTTTTTGATTGAATGGAGCAAATACAAAGTAGCATCAACAGAGGTTCCCCAAGCTCAAGCTTTCAACACTCGCTTGCAATGAGCAGTTATATTATCGGCATTTTGGCTACAGGATGCTTTCTTTATGGGCTAGCATTTCCTGTCTAATACCTTCATCAACTGAAGGGCATGGTGTGATTTGTCCTTGCACTCCAGCTAAGTGTTCTTTGCACTCTATGAAATCCCCACCCCCCACCATGCCTTCAAGTCCTTGTGACAATATTTGCACAATTTTTTCCCCTCATCCTTCTCACAATGGCATCATGTAGAGACTTGGGCCTTGGGAGCCATGGTTATGTCGCAAACAGAAAACAAATCTGGAACTCCAAGCAGCAAAGCCTATCTTTTATTTGCAGCCTAAGGCTAAAACACAAATCTGCATTTTGATGAGAAAAGGAATGAGTGTTTGAAGATACCTTCAAATGGGCACAAAAATCCGATCATGAAACTCCTCCAAGCTCATAGATAAGATGTAGCCTATTAATGTGGATGCCATATCCACCACTAGTGGCCAACAGTCCATGACAAATCAGTGCTAGGCTTGTTCTGAAAAAACTCTCTTTATTGTAGCTCCACAAACTCCAAATGCTTACAATAGATCAATGAAAGTGATGTGAGGCAAATAGTGGGGAGAGGTTTCTATATGATTTCCGAGTGCCTTTTTTATTTCAGCAAGAGTACAGGATGAAAACATATCTCTAATTGAAAGATATCATTGATCAATAATGTAAATTTTAGTCCATCACTTGTGTCAGGCATGCTGATATAATATTAGCATTATATTATACATTCCTTCCATCTGTCTTAAAAATGGTATTTTCATGCCCCCGTGTCCTTCATTTAAGCTCCATCCTTTTGCACCTTTTCCTCTTTTAAGTTCTAAACAACTTCAAATTGAAAGTCTATATTTTGCAGCATATGTTACCTACTCGAAGATTGTTTATACATGACGCTTTTTGAGACATTTAACTGACCAGCTTATTGGACTTCTAACAGGAGCTCTGGCAATTACGGTGGCTAGCCCCACTGATCTTGTGAAAGTGCGACTACAGTCAGAAGGGAAGTTGCCACCTGGGGTACCAAGACGTTATTCGGGAGCAATGAATGCATATGCCACAATTGTTAGACAAGTAAGTTGCTACTTTGAGATATTTATGTGAAGTTTATGATGAAGAATGGTTTTTGCCAACTTTTCTTATTCTTCTTATTATACACTTCAGGAAGGGGTGAGGGCTCTGTGGACAGGACTTGGCCCAAATGTGGCACGCAATGCTATTGTTAATGCTGCTGAGCTGGCTAGTTATGATCAAGTGAAACAGGTCCAGAGATGACTGCAATGTGTTAAGTTTGTCCTACAATTTGGGCTCTATATTATCCTCTTTCTTATTTTTGCTTTTCTGACAGAATGTATGTGGTGTTGTTATGTTGTGCAGACTCTATTAAAATTACCAGGGTTTTCTGATAATGTTTTGACACATTTGCTCTCGGGACTTGGTGCTGGATTTTTTGCAGTTTGTGTGGGCTCCCCAGTGGATGTTGTATGTTTTATTACATCTTATTCCCCTGTATTAATTATAATCAGAATGCTATTCATGTAGTATAGGTGCTTCTCTTTAGTAGCTCTTTATAAGTCGTTCTTCCTTTGCTCAATATTCGTTGTTGTCTTTTATGTATTCGTTCATTTTGTTTCCTAGACATATTTCACTCACATTAAGGTAGTGGGATTTTTCTAGAAGAAAACATCCATAAGATGTGAGAATCCAAGTCCTAATTTCCAGGTTCATTGTAGTCATTAGAGGCTTGTAGCAGGAGCGTTGGACATAAGCTCCTATATGTACTGTTAGCCTCCCTTGAAGAAGAGCTTCCTTCTTTCATTCAATCATGTGTAGAGGTGTGGTCAAGAGGCACACACTACTACTCTCTCTTATTCTTGGAGTTTCTAGTGTCTTTTGAGCTTCTTGAAGCATCTTGAGGACTAGGCTTAGGTTTCATCACTTGGAGATTTGGAGATTAGGATTTTGAGATGAAACAGTGTGTTTTACTTGGTAAAAATAAGAAGAAGATAAGATGGTTTGCCTTTGAGGACATGCTTGTGTGTTGTGTGCTTCTTGGATCTCCTTGGAGTGAACTAGGGTTTTTTTTGCACTAGCTAGGGTTTCTGAGAGCTACAGGTTTGTACTAGCCTTATGATAATGCTATGGTATGTGTTGGAGTTTTGTAGCTTCAGTTGGTCTCATCAAACATTCAGACTACTACGAGTGAGTTCTAAACCGAAACCTAATAGCTTGTCTTTCTTGGGCATATGATAGATGCCGCCTACCCCACCCCCTCAACTTCACCATATTCCCTTATTGGGTCCAAATTTCTCAACATTTTGTCTGTAAAGTAATGATAACTTTTTTCGCATAAAAACAAACAAATTTAGATGAAATAGATGATCTTCCACAATCTACTAAAATTCAACAAAATGAGGGAAAATTGATAGGCATTGCGAAGCCTATCAAAAATCCAAAGAACCAAAAAATAAAAAGGAGAGGTGGAAATTGTTACACATATCTGAAACTATACCAACAACTGGTGGAATCAATCGGAATCCCCACATCCCTTCATGAGAGCCGACATGTACTTATTGAGCCGACATATGTAGGCTAGCAAATTTATATTTTTTTGACTTTTAAAAATTAATTAGTCCAAAATAAAAGTGAATTAGGGGATGGGAGAGTAGTTGTTTGAAAGGGCTTGAAGCCTTCTTCAAGCTGGCGTAAACAATTTTTTCCAAAATATTTTGTCTAATGTCAAAATAACTTTTTCTTTCACGAAGATATCTTTTATGACAGACTTTAAGGTTGAACAGTCAAGGGTTTTTTCTTTATATGTTATTCATGACAGCCTTTAGGGTTTTATAGACAAGCTAGGGCTATAATTTATGTATTTGGCATATGGATTTAGGGCTTGGGGATTTATGTGCATAGGCTTAGTGGATGAATATCTAGATTCTAGAATAGGTCTTTAGGATTTGGATATTAGGATCAAGGCTAAGGTATCATCATGATGGACCTAGGACATTAGGGTTAGGGATTCTTCATCATAGGGATATAGGGTATAAGGGCATCGATAGCTAGGTTTTCTTGATCTCATTAATATCAATGACAACTTTATCTTGGACAATTTTAGGGCTTCCATATTTGTCCATTGTCTTGCTAGGGCTTTCAAGATAAGGACTTCATCACATATTTTCTTCATTCATTAAGGTTCGGGCTTTTTTATCCATTAGGATTTCATGTACTTACATATTCATTTAGGGCTTCCTTGATGCATACAATTGCTTAGATCATCCTAAGGTTTCATCAATGCTTATTAGGGCTTGCTTCAACATTGCCTAGGCTTAGGGAAACATGTAGCCATCAAACATCAAGGGCTTGCCAACTTCTAGGGTTTTCTCTTGGCACCTAAGTTTTTCCTAGGGTTTGCTTCAATAATGTACCTAGGATTTGTCATCATATTGACATCAATGACAACTCTACTAACACCAGTGTCTTGCTAGGTGCTTTCTCCAATTTGTAACCTCCCATTGTCTTGTGCCATAAATACTCCAATAAACTCCACAAAGGGGGATAAAGTAGGGTTTTGACCAAGTAAAACCCCATCAAATGATAAATGTGTTTCAAGTGACATGTCCTACATAAATGTGCAACCA
Organism: Pinus taeda; assembly: GCA_000404065.3. Taxonomy (NCBI): domain Eukaryota; kingdom Viridiplantae; phylum Streptophyta; class Pinopsida; order Pinales; family Pinaceae; genus Pinus; species Pinus taeda. The sequence continues at coordinate 341,235 of APFE030429285.1, read as the reverse complement.
CCACCTTAAATAGTGTGTGTGGACCTAAGGTAACCTCCATTTGAAATGCCTATGGTTTTGACCATGTGTCAAAGATAGGAACTAGCGATAGGGTGCCCTCACAAAACACATCCTCCAATGCATAACAGCCCTCCAACAATGTGCAAGGAAGGAGTAAACATGATATAATAATCATCCTTAACTAGCTCCACATAGGTATGCCCTAGAGAAGTGTGCCAATCTCCAACAAATGATAAAATATTGCTACACCATGCGATAGATTGATGCGTAACCCAAGAAACTCCAAGACCAAGGGGATGTCCCCTCCACTCTTGCATAATAGTATAAAATATGATGATTTGCCTCGATATGCATGTCAAAGAAAAGGGGTGTGTTTCATCAAGGTGGTGTTCCATGTAATAAAAGTTGGTCTTCCTTGCTAAGTCCCGCCATGCTAGCAAGATATAACAAAAATCCCTCCATGGTACCAAGATAATAACAAAATGTTTGGTTCAACCTATGCTTAAACCTAGGGTTTGGGGTTAAGTTTGACGAGTATTTACTTGTAGTTCCTTTAGTGTTGGCATGCTGGTGATAGAGCTCAAGTTTTACAAAATGGGTCTATTTCTTATTTTGATTAGAAAAAAATCTATTTTGTGGTTGGAAATGTGTGTTGTTACCAAAACTATGATGGTTTTGATACATTCATACTTGAATCTAAACACAACTGGGTTTGAGCCTTTTATGTGTTAGCCTCTCTGCGAGAGAGCTCTATTCTTCTTCATTGTCAGGAGATTATTAATTTCTTCAACATGTATGCCCCACATATTAATATTGCTTGAAATTCCTATTTAAAAGTGGCTTCAAACTTGTTTTATTATTTATAAGGTCCTCTTTAAGTCCAACTCATCACATTGAAAGCTAAGATTGATTGTTTCTCTTCAAAATACATTATAGTTAATGGGTTTGGCCAAGCTACTTGAATTTTTTTCAATAACAGTTTAGCATAATTTGTAAATCTTTGAAATTACATAAATAATGACTATACATAATTGCACCAAGTCATTGGCCAGTTTGGAAATAGGAATGAACATAATGTAAAACATATACATCTATGATATTACTTGGTTGAAGGGTAAATGATATTTAAATGATGGGTAAAGATAAAATCAAATGCCATACTGAGAGTAATTTTAAAAGGAGACCGTCACAAAAAAAATACTTGACGGGCAGGAGAGCTTGTCAAATTTATACCTTGCCTAGGGTTGTTATAACGATTTGCATTAATAACATTGTTATAGTTACCGTATTTGCTTGGTTTTTGTATAATGAAGTATTTATGTCGCACCACTTATATTTTCATGGTTTATGTTTCAGGTGTTTTTTTCCCTTCATTACTCTCCTTGACGAGTTTTGCTCTAGGGTTACAATTATGCATGATTTAGACGTTATGCTTATGAATCATTTTTTATTGCTGGGCACATTGTTATTAAGCTTATAGCAAGAGACTCCAGGTAAGAGAGTTATGATAGTTTGGAGATTATTAAATTTTTTTAATTTGTGATTATGTGCCTTTTGATGCAGGTAAAATCAAGAATGATGGGAAACTCTCAAGCCTACAAAAACACATTAGATTGTTTCGTCAAGACTTTAAAATATGATGTATGTAATCTTATCATTTTGATTATTACATTTTTGCCTTTGTTGTGGTGAGTTATTATTTATTGTCATCATGTTTCTTACGATAGTGTCAATACTTATGTTTATTCTTAAATCACATTTTCAATTTTATTTCAATAACTACTGATTTTTTCACTCTGTTTGGCCTTTGATTTGGAATTGTCTCAAACATCTAAAGTCTATTTTCTTTCAAAATTTTGATAGATATTAAGCATGGGATTAATATTAGATTTTTGAATATCTTAGAAAGATAACAAGTTTCTTTTTAGATGAAAAAGGATGTACATGGAAATTCAAAAAAGCCTTCATGTAGAAAATATGAAACCTTCATGTAGACCTAGTTCATTGATGCAAATTATACTTGGAGATTGACTTGAATATCGTGGCTAATTCATTTCTACCTTTCATATTAAAATCCAGAAGTGCTCAAATAAGGCCTACTAGAGACCTTTTTTCCCAAGTGTGAAAGATAAAAATAATTGTGTATTTAGCGTTGGAAGTTAACACAGATTAAATCCTCCTATAGTATGGGGTGTATGTGATTGTCAACTTAATATTGTATATGTAGTGGGTAGTCTCACCTTTAGGGAAACACTACATTTCTCGAAAATCGTCACTAAGATCTTTCCTTAATGGTTAGTGCTATTTCATTGTAACCCACTACTATAGGATGAAGCATAGTTTAGCAGTTCTAGCATGGGATATCCACCCTACCATATACCATGAGACATAAGACCATACCTTAACACTTGGTTGCTATTTAACTAAGATGGTAAGCAATAAGTGCTGATGTTTGTAGCTTGGAAAGGTACTTCCCCATAGATCTAAGTGTCAAGATAGGTGGAAGTTGTCCAAGGTCCTCACCTTAATAATTCGCTTTAATTAAAGGAATTATTAAAGTGAAGTGCTTTTTATAAAAGTGAGTTTAATCTAATGAAATGTAAAGGTTTTTACATTAGTGAATTAAATGAATGTAGACCGTTGACTAGGACTTAATCTCAATTGTTAATGTCATTTAGAGATTAGGGTTATGGAGAATTGGTCATCAGTGGTTAATTGATTTGATCAATAACTCAAGATTATAAAGACAGGGCTAGGTGAAGGAGAAAGACACAAGAATTCAATGACTGATTGAGGCAAAAAGGACAATGACTCAAGCTTGAAGAAGATAACAAGGGAGAAAATTACAATAAAGGATTCAAGCAGCCAATAGGCCGAACAGGGTGACAAAGTGCAGGCTGAGGGGGTAGCCTTACAACTGTATAGGGGCTGCATGGATTTATACAACAGGCTGAGAGGTCAACATGTTTGGAAGGTTGATATAGGAAATTTTGGAGGGTTGTACAGGCCGTACAAGTGCCCAAAAAACACTTAAATTTTTGTTGTAGCTTGTATTTGTTTTCAGTGGGCCATTTTCTCAGTAAGGGAGCCCTTGTAAGCTTTGATATTGTTTTAATGAGAAGCTGATTTGAAGAGAAAAATATTTCTGTGTGTGTGTTGAAATTGGTTTCATTTGCTTTCACTATATTTTTTATTTTGCTAGTTAAAATCCCAATGGATGCATTTTATTCAATAGGCTAAATTTAAAATTTATTTTTAGCAAGGAAATTACTGGGAAGTAACTTGCCTATTTACTAAGGTTAGAAAAATTAACATGGTATTAGAGCACACACTTTAATGTTTAAACTTTGAAGAGGAAGCTGATTTCCAAGTTTGTACTATAGATCACAACAAATTTATAAACCGACAATAAATTTTGTGGGTGCTTAGTATACCAAGCACAAATCCATGATAGTTTGTTCACATCTGAAAAATGGCAGTAGCAAGTCTCAAGTTCGAAGACCAATTGGATGGAGCATCTATCTTCCTGTGTTGGAAGGCAAGGGTTACTTTGCATTTAAAGGAGAATGACCTTTGGGAAGTTGTCAACCAAGTAGTTCCTTCATTGATAGATCCTCAACAATTAGCTGCTGAGGAGAAGGAAACCAGAGCCCAATGGGTGATCTTGGATGCAATGAAGGTTTGTGTACACAAGGCAAAACTCTCTCCTAGCTAGATGGATTTTCCATAAAGTCATTTACAGATTTCTACTAGTTGGGTGCAATGTGATTAACATCGCCTAATATGACCTATCATGTCCAACAGTTTCATCCATTTGAATGTTTTACTTTAGGATATTTTCAGTATTGCTTGTTTTGATGTAATTGACATGTCTCTACCTACCCTTGTCAAGTCCCTTGTTTCTACCATGTCTTATGATGTTTGTCATATCTTCAACGTATTTGCAAGCATTTCTTCTAGAACTCCTTGACTAATTTGGATCACATTGCACAAATGTCTTTCTCTTTTGATAGAGTCAAGGTGGTGGTTAGGAAAAATGGATGTCGATAGGAGAACAACAACAATTGAGGTATGGAGTGATAATGGTGTTGAGAAATCAATAGGCTTGTAGATTAGGGTTGATTTCTCCATCATGATAATTACTTGTGAATGTTTGGCTCTATTAAATTTTATGTTCTTCTTCTTCATCAAGCAATTACCAAAAGTACAAAACATGAAGATCACAAGAGACATAAAACACAAAGATGTAGGCTCCAAGCCAGGGAAAAAACCCCAAAGGGGGAAAACCTAAGAAAAATTCTCTTCTTATAGAATCAGATCAAAATGAGATATCCAAGACCTAGGACCAAGACCTAAAGTGCTACAGAGACCCAAGTCAGCCCTCCTCCAATTTGTCTTTATGAAAACAAAGTCAACAAAAGTCAATGTGGGTCAATTCTCTAAATCCTGGTCCATCCTTGAAAATTCAGCCTCCCTAAAAGCTTCTAAATTGATAATTACTTTTAATGATTTAATCCTTTTCACATTCATATTCATCATTAAGCAATTAAATAGAAGACATCAACATAAAAAACATTTATGGTAGTAGGATCATAAAGAGAACCAAAAAAGAGACACAAATATTTTACCTCGGGAAAACCCACTTGGGGGAAAAACCCAACAACCTTTTCCTTAGATAAATTATTCAGTTTAGCAAGATATACAGTTTGATCTTTCAGTAAAAAATAAGGTCAATCTGGTCATAAATGAATCTAGGTCAAACTTGGTCAAATAGATATAAACTCGGTTTGCCATGATAGCCTCGGATAATTCGGTTTTCCTCAGATATTTAGGTCTGGCTAGAACTTGTTCTATCAAGAAGGGAATTTGATCTGCCACAGAAGAGATTTGTTCTGCCTTAGAAAGTCTTGGTCTGTTGCCTCAGAGAAGTCCCACGTATAAACAACAATGATCTGAATTGGATGCTCATTGGAGGAAGACTAATAGTTTATATATAGTGGATAAGAGTGCCCTAAGGGGCACAACCCCCGGGCTGGGATGACTTAACATTGTGAGGATATGAAAATTAAACTTCAACAATTGAAATTCTCTTTCTTGAAGCCGACACGAAGAACGTGTCTTGTATTTACTATTTATCATTACACATATTTGAAGAGCTAAAATATTAATTATGGAGACTGACGATAGCTACAAAATTCAACAAAATGCACCCTCTAAGGATGTGCATGCATCCAATCACTTCACATGTGTGAGGTTTGTTACCCACCATTTTGTGGGTAATATCCCTAGGAGAATTTTTTCTCCAAGATGGTCCTCAGCCGACTACCAACATCTCCTTGCAGCCACCAACTAGCTAATTGTGCCATTCTCTCTGCCACCTGAGCTAGCGATGTGGTCCCTTGCCCATCTACCATGACCGTATGTTTGAAGGTGGGCCTCCCTCCCGAATCTAAAGGTATGCCTTGTCATTTGGAAATTGAGTATTGTAGTTTGCTTATCATGGACACTTCTAGGCATGGATTAATGGGGGGATTCTGCGGAAAGAATGGGCTAGGTTTGGTCTTTTGTCCTCTAGACCCCTTTTAGGAATTGACCTTGGATTTTAGTCCTGTGGGATCTCTCTTATTGACCATTTGATTCCTGGGATGGTATTTCACAGGAAACCCGAAATTTTGGTTGTTTGGTCCCGCTCCCTTATCTGCTTATATTACCCTCTTTCCATTCATTTTTACCCCATTCATCATTTCTCCCGCATGGGTCCACATTCTTCCATTGGGTCCACATAGGGTTAGCTTGCCCCTTCCCCTTGCCCACACCTTGGGTCATGGCCTGGAATGAAGCCGAGAGGTTGATGCAGCTGAAAAGAAAGATAAAAGCATATATGGCCACATTCAACAGGAAAATGTACCACAAAATGCAAAAGATGGCCGGGAAAAATACTTTTAGCACGTGGGCAAAAGCCAATACGTGAGCTCTACCTCATCATCATGGCCGTAACCTTGGTTCCTATAGGTTCTATGAGCCTCCTTCATCATATACGAACCCATGGTTGTCGCAACCCCTGGTGGGCAACGAACCGCCCCACCTTAAAAGGGGGATATTCACTACTATATCTTATACATCATGCTCTTACCCCTTTGAGCCCCGAGCAGTTAACCAAAGAAAATCATAAAAAGGCAAAAGGCATATGAAGAAGGGTGAAAAAATCAAGGCCGGGGCACCTCATGCACCATGAATGCTCCCTCCTACACATTATAAACCCAAGGTTGGGCTTCCCTCTTATTAGCTACCCTTGTACCCCAGCATGTGGCCCAGGACTGCCCTTTCTCATCGCTTATTCCATTCACCTATTTGTCACATGCCACCAACTTTTGAAGGATGTCCCTTGAATATATTATCCCCTTTAGAAGTAGAAACCACCTAATAGGATTCTTGGTTAACCCCATTTGGAGTTTAGGAGACATTGGCACATCCCAAAGCCCATTATGGAAGGGCAGGCCATTATGAAGTCCCCACCTGTGGTCCATGATTGGTAAGCTCATTTACTCGATTTCTCTAATGACTTATTGTATTGGAAGGCTAGGGGACGCATTACATCTTATGCAGGATTGCAGATGGTCTCCATCTTGGGTTTGGTCTTCTTATACGAGGTCCTAATCCTCTAGAGGGCCACATTGGTGCATGTCGGGTGTGCGTTGAGAGCCATGGGCCTCCACAACAGTGGACAACCTTCATGGATCCCCACAACCATTTAGAGATTGCTCATGATTCACTTATTGGACGAGGGAGATGCACCTGATCCATAATGCCCAGTTGGCCCCAGATTTGCACCACAAACTTGACAGATGATCCAGGGCTTGCACGATTATGTGGCATCAACATCATCCTAGCCCTTGCAGGCAATCTACGACATCTTTGATTTGTTTGGAGACCCATGAGGACACTTGTGTGCCGCCACATGTTATTTGGAGCACCACAAGTTGTTACAAAGGGCCACCCCCTTGTCCACTGTTTTTGAGGGTCCTACTCTTCATTGTGGCACCCATGGACCTCATTAGGCCTCTTAGAGGGCTCTACGACATGCATAGATTATTATTTGACCACTTGAGAGGCTTACTTTTACATTTATGAGCTAGTTTGGTGGGCTTGTCACCAAAAGTTGAATTATTAGAACTCTATTTTATTTTTGGGGCTTATGTAGGCGAAGGAGGCTAATTCGAACCCCTAAGTTATGTATAAATACAAGTGAGGTGAGCTCATTTGCTCATCATCACTTTGGATTGGATCTCTTCTCTCTCTTAAGAATTTCACACTTTTTCTTAGTGGATGAATTGGAGCTTTATGGATGAATTTTGATGTGTGGATATTGGTCTCTCTTTTCCTGGATCTTATCTCTTGTCAATTGTGAATGGTTGGATATGCTCTGTTACATGTAAGTACATGATTTTTATGTTATTTCTTGTTTACTTTTGTCATATACGTTGGACTGAGATTTTTGTTGTTCTAGGGATAATTGATGCTTGCATTTACTGCTTAAAATTTTGGAATTTGTCTCTATTATAGCATCTCTCAATGTATGGGCCTTGTAATATGAGCGAAATCTCCTAGGGGTAATTCTATCAAAGAATTTGACCATGATAAGCCATTTCCTTTGCACATCGAAGTATAAAAGATGCAAGGTTGCTTCTCCTTGACCTAGAAGGCTAGTGAAGTGATCTTGAGGCCTTGGCTGGGAACCAAGAAATCCTACTCATATTCATCATAGACTCCATTCTCTCAAAGATTAAGGCACTGATCTACCAAGGGTGGTCACTAAAAAATCATATTCTTTCACCTCCTTCCAGGTCTAGCCAAGTTGGGGTACCTAGGGCATCAATTTCCCGACAAGCTAGCCATAAAAAAAATTTGATCTCCTAGGGTTTCTTGTGCTGGCCTTTCCTCTAGCTTTCCTCCAATTTTGAAGCCATTTTAACAATGGAGTTTGGAGAAAAGCCAAGCCCTAGCTTGGAGATCAAAACTTGCCCTGCCATCCCCAACGCAAGTAACTCATTGGGTCCAAAGAACATCTTCAAGTGAAATTCTTTCTTTGATCCTTTCCCCCACTGCATCTAGGGTAAGAATATCATTGGTTGCTACATACTTTCCTCATACCCTAGACTGGGTCCACTTGGCCCCGTGTGGTCCCGCTCCTCTGAAAGATCATTCTTCAAGATTCATCTGAGATACCAATTCCAACAAGGATTTTAGTGATTGGGGAGCTCCTTCACAGGTCATATTCCATAAACCTAACCCTCAAATCCTCCCTTCCTTTCTATAGAAGACATTGTACCTTGCTTAGAAAGCAAGCAAGCTCCATCCTTCAAGCCTTTATGGAAAAGGGATTATTTGGGTCACTCATATCCATTCATTGTTTTATCCTTCATCGGTGACTCCATACATACAGGGCTCTTCCCATCGGTGAAAGTCCATAAATAGAAGGGAGCCTTTGCTGAGGTGATAGTGGGCTAAGTCTCCATTTGTTGCCCTTGGCCTAGCATTTGTCCTTTAGGGATCCCCCTTAGGACCCCTATTAGTTTGAGCAGTAACAAGGCCCAAGATAACCATCTCTATGGATATATGTACTAGATGCCAAGTGGATGGAGTGCTCCACAAGAAAAGTTACAGTGAAAACCCCAAAATAGTAGATGGACGATGCCCACAAAACCAATCCAAGGAGATATGAGAAAAGTAGGGTTTTGACCATGCCAAAATTCCATGAAATAATAATACAAATACTTCCAAGGATAACAAGAAATATCTCCACAAGTGTGCCCTCCATGAATATCCAAAAATAGCAAGAAGAAACCTTACACGTGTGCCCTCCAAGAATAATCTTGAAAATAGAAAGGATACCAAGTACAGGAGCATTCTCCAAGTGTGAAAGTTAATGCTCAGATATAACCACAAGCCTCTTCCTAGTTAGTCACCAACAAATTAAATCGCCATGAACGTTGGTGCCAATGAAGGGCACGCTTTAATAAAGTGTTGTACCGTCTAAAGAAAAGATGTTCTCGACATTAAAATCTCTATTCCAGCAGCCCAGATAAATTAATTCCTGATAATTCTCTTAATTGAAATCAAAATTTTCAACTCATAGAATAAAATACACTTGTTGAAAATTTAACTGGAAATAAAAATCAATGGACACTATAGGTTGTAAGAGTTATCTTTTTTCTTGCTAAGTAATTGGGGGCAGAATGAGGGCTCTTGCTGGAGTGATGATCCCAACATCTAAAAGCTCCATCCAAAGCCTTTCAATTTAAATTTTTGAAAAAACCCATTGATAAGGGTGCACCATTGTGGGAACGTGGCTGGGTTCAAAATTCAATAACATTTTTCATGCCCTTGTGGGGAGGATGTCCTGTAGGCATCTCCTAGATACCATCTTATACCTCTAAGGCACTGTAGAGAGCATTGGGGAATAAGTTTGTCAAGGGAGAGTTATTTCCATGTAGTACAAGTGAGCCATGAAACCAAATTGGCCATTCTTCAATAGTTTTCACATGTGCTTGGTGTTAGTTCTCTAAACTTGTTGCTTGACAACAGTTCCCCTTCAGCCTCAACATGTTTTAGCCCATCCTGCTGATCCGTATGGTCTCAAATTGTGTGCAACAGTTTACGGTGTAATAATAATGAGGCACAACAATGTAAGTAGATAATGATAGATATGCTTTTGCATGCCAAAATATGCATGCCCCAGTCTTGCTCCAGTTTTAGGATTTTGTGTTTAGAACTAGTGTTTTATTTTTCTTTTACCTTATCTTTTCTTTTGGATTGAGGAAGTGTCGTTCTAATTATAGGTGAGGCACTTTAGATAAAGGAGAATACCAGACTTAGGGTGGGCACTTCCTATGAGGTTGGGTTTTCTAAAACTGGGTGCTTCACAAGGATGTGGAAAGTTTGGAATTCTGAGATTTCACCTCACCCCTAAGGTTTCTTTGACCAAAACTCTGTGAATATTCAGCCTTAGGGATGATCCAAAATATAAATTATAGCAGAAAAAATGGACATCATATTAATTCACTTCAACCCCTATTCACTAGGCAATTCAAGAGTAAGGATACCAAACATATGCCAATTAGTTTTGGTACTTAGGGCACACTTTTCCAAGCATAAACCATATTTCAGGGCACTTTAATTAGTGTAGATTAACCAAAGTAAATCTGCCATATTATATTCAAGATGTTTGTCAAATCACTCAACAATTTTAGCCCTCAATATGTCAAATCAACACGAACAGTAAGTGCTGAAAATTACCCAATCAAGAAGTTAATGAAAGCTGAAAATCAGATTTGCAATTAAACAAGTATTGGACAACTGGAAACTTGTATAGAACGAAGTATATGTACACACCACAGCTTTACCACAAAGCTGGTACTATCTTTCAAGTTTTTTATCATAAAGCTTGTATTATATTTCAAGTTCTTCAAAACACTAGCTAGTAGAATCATGAAAACATTGTCTCCCTTGGAGTTTGTGAACCATAGCCATGTTGCATCTCACAAGTACATAGAAAGACTACTCTAGTGCTAGCCTCCAAATCTACATGTCCATCCTAGTGTTTGAATTCTTAAACCCTAGTTATTTCACTGTTGCATCTTCACAAGCATCAAGAACTCCGTTGACAATCAAGAATAAGAGAACCCCATGATCTTCCACTGGTCTTACATCCTATAAAGAAAAAAGCTCCAAAAACATCCAAGGTGTTAGCTCCACTCTCCATCTTTTCTACTAGGGTAGAAAGCCTGGTGCTCCAAGAAAAGCCATAAAAACCATCATCATCTTCAAGTCATGTTCTTATTTAGGGTTCGCCTATATAGCACAAATTTCAAACCCTAGTCATCACAAGAGTAAGCCCTAACATCACACTAGGGCAATCTCTCCAAGAACATCCAATATGCCTTTTTTCGCGTATCTTCTCCAAGGGTTTCCTCATGAATCCTAACATTTAGCTCCTACTATTTTCTTGTGAAGCCTAACATGTTCGAGACAAGTATAAAGAAGAGCACAAAAATGAAATTCCCATGGGTTAGTTAGGAAAGATAGGACTTAAACAACAAGTGCTTCTCCATGGAGATTGAATGAATACAAGAGCTCTCTCCTCCCTTATATACAAGTAGGAGAGGGAGACTAACATAAGATAAGGTCATGTGTCCAAACTCCATATAAGTAAGGCAACCCCACCTAGAGCATTCTACAATACAAGATGCACATGTGTTGAACAAGGGTTTATTCAACTCCTAAAGTGAAATGCCCTTTAAGTCATGATCTTGGTTTCAATGCCCCTCCACATTGGGTCAGTTACGAAAGTGTCAGTCCAATGCTTCCTCTTCCACGATGGTCTGTGGTGCAAGTGTCCTCTTGCAAGGTGCTCGTCCTCTAACTATGCACCACATGATCTCTCATGTGCTCAATGCTACTCTAATGTGTATCATTATGGTCACTAAGCTCCAATGCTTCTCCTCAACATATCTATTTGGGTCCATCACCAACCTCCATGAAGTATGCTCCTTAACCAAAGCATCCTCAAGTATAGTGTCCAACTTCTAGGGAATATATGACACAATTTCAAGTTGTAAGGGCTAAGTGCCCTCCTCCAAGTGTCCAATGCTCCTCCCCCTAAGGAGGCACCTCCACCAATTGAACGACTAACTTTCTAATCATGTGCACCCAATGGGTTAGTCAACATTTTAGTTAGGATAACAAATGCTAGGTAAAGGTGGCATTTCAACACTCTAATCAAGGTCAGGCATCCACCCAAAAGTCCTCCATATGTCTATGAATTGTCACTAAGTCCTCCTAGCAAGGTGAAAACACTTTTGGAGTATCCCCAAAACCCAACACTCCCTCTTTACAAGAAGAAGTGGTTTATGTGATAGCCATCAAACCCTTTTCAAATGGCAAGCTATAATTCCGATGCTTTCACAAAGCTAAAAGAATACTCCTCCATCATAATAGAACACCACACATACTTTGCAACACACCCAGGTACACACATCACAACATTCCAAGCAATCACTACTCACAAAGGTGTGTTTCTCTTCAAGCAATCAATCATGCAATCATGAACATGCAAGAAGAATACAAGGCAACTTGGTTTACACCACCTGTAATATCCCAAGTGAAATATTTGGCTAATTTTGCAGAAATCTAACTCAACCAAAATTTCTCCTTAAATTTACCATTCAGTGTACAAAAGCTTGCCATGTAAAATGTAACAAATAGAGTGCATGCAATTAAATAATATGACGAGCATAAATAATCTCAGCTTCTATTATAATAGAAAATTGGGTTTTACATTATGATACAACCAAATAGTTGAGATGGTAAATTGGCCTCAAGAAATTTGCTCCAATGTTGTGTTGGCCTTCCAAAACTAAACTGAAATGCCACTACTAAGCTCTCATGTGAATTCTGGATGAATTCACCAAGGGGAGATGGGTACTCGCCCAATCTCAACAAATCACCAAAGGGTTTTTGTCTTGGGGCTACCATTGAAATAGAGAACTGGGTTCTCAAACCTCTCATACAAGAAAAAGATCAAATCCAAGATGTCCCCCAATGGCTTCCTCCTCCTCTTTTATAAATTTGATGGACCCCTCTAGAACCTCCTATTTTATTATTATTTTAATCATTGAGCACATTTCCCTCTTTTTATTTCAATTAAAATATTCTTTTTAATGGGGGAAATGGTAAATTGGCCACCATGCCTCCTCAGGTCACTAAAAATCACTCATAACCATCCCATCCTATAGATCTTCTCGTTTCGGATCCAACGAGCTATTACACTAAGGGGTTCCTTCAAGTATTCTTTAATGGGGGAAATGGTAAATTGGCCACCATGCCTCCTCAGGTCACTAAAAATCACTCCTACCCATCCCATCCTATAGATCTTCTTGTTTCGGACCCAACGAGCTATTACACTAAGGGGTTCCTTCAAGTATTCTTTTCGGAATGCCACCTTAAGTGTGATTAATTGAGTTAGGCCCAATAATAACCTTGTTTCTCAAAAGTTGTCGGAATGCAACGAAACAAAAGGCAAGCTGTGCAGATGATGGAGCATGTCAAGCTAATGCCATCAGATCTCATAGAAACTCCTCTAAATCCCATTACACATCTCCCAAGGCCCCTGGGCCCACTGATGAGGTAAACCCACTGATGAGGTAAACCTGCACCTGTGACTTGTTTGCCTCCAACCTTGAAAGTCCGTCCATAAGGAACTCCAGAAAAAGGAACATCACAAATCCTTCCGCCCCAAGATTGTTTGCCCTCAAGCAATCCAAACCCGTGGACCAGTCTGGTGGCCCAATGCAACTGAGACCCAATGCCTTTGTGTCAACCCACCATGAATGGACCCCTCAATGCTCGGATCCTAGACCAATTTCTGATTGAACTTGTCATTAACAAATCCTCTGTGATCCCAATGCCACCAAGAACAAGCATCAATGCTCCATGACTCCTGTTGTGCTATAGCTCCGACTGTGAATGCTGCCCCATCAACTGCGTACCAACTCATTACCTCTCTCCAGTTGAACTGACTCAATCCAATGCTAATCCCACTCTCTTGATGCTGGGATTGAATGCTGAAGAGTTGTCGACTTGTATCCCACTGCCAACTAGGGCATGTAGTATCCGACATGTCTAAGGGTCCTTGCTCTACTATGCCCATGACTATGAATATCGCACCATCAATAGGGTACCAATTCATGATCTCCCGCCAATCCATCCTGTGGGAAGGATCGGATGCATAGGCACCTGTATAGGGAACAAGTCCACTGTGCTGCACCATGCTCAACTCGTGCAACATTTCCCAAACAATCAACCACATATGTCTAGGAACCCTTGCCTCTCTCCCTATAAGTGGGCAACGCATGCTGCACTCCTTATCTATGTACTGTCAGAGAGGGTTGCTGCCTGGAAATACTGCAACTTTGCTAGCTACTACTGCATCTACCTGCACCTCGTCAATGGGTAGACCCAAAGATGGATGCGCCACGGTATCCAAAATAGCGTCCCTCATCTGACTGGAAATTCATGCTCTACCGGTCCACTGGTCACCTGTAAAACTATCTAGTCAAGTCCCAATGCCTCCTGATGACCAATGTCTACAAATACTACCTCCCTGCTAGAAGCTTGCACATCTGTATGCCCCTCATCAATGGCTGGCCCTAAGGATTGTTGCTCATCCTCCTCCATCATGGGCTCAATATGAGCCATTGGCAGCTCATCATGCATACTGTGCTCTACTGTGTGCTGCATGTGTTGGCTCATCGAACATGGATGCGGATCTGTGTTGCTGCCGACATCTGTATGGGTCTGCTTAAGCTGCTCTATGTTGCTCATCCAAGCTATCCACCAGATAGTTATGCATATCACAGTTGTTGCCATCATCCCCACGTCTGCTGATACTCTTCAGAAGAATCCTCATCTTGAAAGTCATAATGAGTTTCCCCTTGATCTACCTCTGTCATCCCCTTTGTGTTTCTCAAGCATGAGTGGTCAAGTCCCCAAGGTTCCTTGCAGATGAAGCAAAGACCCTTTTTCCTTGACTCATTCCTGTTGTATGCCCCCATGAATTCTCAGCTGCTCCTCCCTGGTCAACTGCGTCCTGAGCAGATTTATGTTCTGCTCAAGCACCCCTTAGGCTAACTCAAAAGCAACAGGTGAGACCAACTTTTTTCTCCTCCAAACGAACAACAATTGAGCCTGCAACTCTCGGAAAATGGCATCACGACCTTTCATACATGACGACAAGATGGACTAGATATGTGTTTTGACTGAGTCAAGATGATGTCCCTAATGCTGAAAAAGCAATGGAACATTCGCATAATCAAGTCATCACACTCATGATCAAATATGATTTCATAAGTCTTGGTCATGGCCATAATTTCCAAAACCTGGAGCTTCTTCCCAAATGTAGGACTTGTTACCCACCATTTTGTGGGTGATATCCCTAGGAGAAATTTTTTCTCCATGATGGTCCTTAGCCAGCAGCCCCTCGCAGTCACCAACTAGCTTGATGTGCCATTTCTTCACCACCTGAGCCAGCCATGTGGTCCCTCACCCATCTGTCATGATCATATGTTTGAAGGTGGGCCTCCCAAACCTAAAGGTATGCCTTGTTATTTGGTAATTGAGTATTCTAGCTTACTTATCATGGAAACTTTGGGCATGGATTAATGGGGGGATTCGGCAAAAAGAGTGGTCTAGGTTTGCGCTCTTGTCCTCTAGGTCTCTTTTGGGATGTTAACCTTGCACCCTAGTCTCGTGGGATCGCTTTTATTGACCTATTGGTTTTAGGGATGGTACTACATTGGAAACCCTAATTTTGGTTGTGTGGTCCCGCTCCCCGATTCACATATATTACTCCCCTTCCGCTCATTACACCCCTAATCATCTCTCCTCCCACCTAGGTCAACATTCCTCCATTGGGTCCACATAGGGTCAACCACCCCCTCCCCTTGCTCCACATCTTGGGTCGGGTCTGGAATGATGCTCTGAGGTTGATGCAGCTAAAAGAAAAAGAAAAAGCATAATCAACCACATTCAATAGGAAATTGTACCACAAAATGCAAAATATGGCTGGGACAAAAGCATTTAGCACATGGGAAAAAGCCATGACATGAGCTCTACTGTATTCCATGGCCATCACCCTGGTTCCTACATGGCCCTTGATGAGCCTCCTTTATCATTTAGGAACCCATGATTGTCCCAACCCTCGGTGGGCGATGAACTGGCCCACCTTATAAGGAGGTATACATTGCTATACTTTATGCATCATGCTCTCATTACCTAGAGCTCCGAGCAGTTAGCCAAAGAAAATCATAAAAGGCAAAAGGCATATGAAGAAGGGTGGGAAAATCAAGGTCGAGGTAACTCATGCACCATGATTGCTCCCTCCTACACATTATTTACCCATGTGTGGGCTTCCCTTTTATTAGCTACCCTTGTACCATGGCATGTGATCTAGGTTGCCCATGTTTATTCCCTACTCCATTCCATCATTATGCCACATGCCGCCATCATTTGAAGGATGTACCACAGACATACCACTCCCTTTAGAGGTAGAAACCACCTAATAGGATGCCTAGTTAACCCTATTTGGAGCTGGAAGACATTAGCACATGCTAAAGTCCACTATGGAAGGGCATGCCATTATGAAGTGCTCACTTGCTATCCATGGTTTATAAACTCTTTTACTTGATTTCTTTAATGACTTGGTGTGTTGGAAGGCACGAGGACACATTGGATCTTATGTGGGAGTGTAGGTGGTTTCCATTTGGGTGTGGCCTCTCTATATGGGGTCCTAACCCCAGAGGGCTACATTGGCACTTGTAGGGTGTGTGTAGAGAGCCATGGGCCTCCATAGCAGCATACAACACTCCATGGATCCCCACAATCATTTAGAGATTGCTCGTGGTTCACTTATTGGACAAGGAAGATGCACTTGATCCTTCATGCCTAGCTAGCCCCAGAGTTGCACCATACACTTGGCAGATGATCCAAGACTTGCACGATGATGTGGCATCACTTACACCATCATCCTAGCCATTGCAGGCGATCTACAGGCATCTTCAATTTGTTTGGAGACCCATGAGGACACTTGTGTGTCCCCACATGTCATTTGGAGCACCACAGGTTATTACAAGGGGTCAACCCCTTGTCCTCTACTTTTGGGAGTTCAACTACACATTATGGCACATATGGACTCGATTAGGCCTCCTCCAAGGCCCAACGACATGTGCTAGTCATTATTCGACCTCTTGAGAGGCTTATTCTTTTGTTTATGAGCCAGTTTGGTGGGCTTGTCACCAAAAGTTAGTTTTTTTGCACATTATTTTATTGTAGGGGCTAATGTAGGCCTAATTTGCTAAATCAAACTCATTAGAAGTGTATAAATACAAGTGATGTGAATTCATTTTAGCATCATCGCTCAGATTGGATCATATCTTCTTGTGAGATTTTCGCTGTCTTTTGAGGATGAAACTTTTTTGGATGAATGGATGAATTTCAATGTTTGGTTATTCTTCTTTGTCTTGGAGCTTCTATGTTTGGCATATCTTGGTGATTGGATATATTCTTCTTACATGTAAGTATTATGTTAATGCTATTTTGATTCTTTATTTTGCTGCATTCATGATATTGGGATTTTCACTATTCTAGGGTTAATTTGTTGCTTTTATTGGAACGAAATTGTGGAAATTAAATCTCTAAATAGTGTTGTATCATGATTGGGCCATGTTTGAATGAATGGATGTTCCTAGAGTCATCCTTGTCTTGGCAAGTCACCAAATATTGTTGAACGAAGTATAAATAACCTTGAAGCTATTTCCATTAGGCCCTAATGCCCAACGAAGTTGTCTTTTAGGCCTCCTTGATAAGTGGAAACGCATCCAAACTCTAAATTTTCCATGACTCCATTTCTCCCAAAGGACAAAGCACTGGTCCTCCTCTGGTGATCACTTTAAAGCTTATTTCTTTCACCTTCCCCTCTTTCTCTAGGCCTAGTTTGCATAGGTCACCTAGGGCACCAATTATCTCACAATCTAGCAATCCAAATACTTCAATTTTTGGTCCACAACTGCCCTGGTGTGTCCTCAAGAAGCCCTCCAAATTTCATGAGATTCCGACAGTGGGATCTTGAGATATCACAAGCTCTAGCTCAAAGACCAATTCTTGCCCTTGGTTTTCCTTAGGCTAGAAACCTCACTGGGATCCTTGCATTGCCTTTCATTGAAAATTCATTCCTTGATCCCTTTCCCCTCCCTAATTAGGTCAAGTATATCATTGGTTGCTAAATCCTACCCTCTTGACCTAACCTCGGGTCCACTTGGTTCTGTGTGGTCCTATGCATTATCAAGGTTAATTCTTCAAAGATCACTTGGAACCCAAGTTTCCTCAAGAATTCTAGGGCTTAGCGATCTCCTTTATAAGACACATACTCAAAACCTAACCCTTGAAATTCTCCTCGAGCCCTTCCTAGAGAGCCTTCCATCTTGTCTTCCAAGACAAGCAAGCCACAATCTTGAGCCTCTCTTGTGAATAGGCTTCTAGGATCACCCTTCATCCTATCTTTGATCTATTCATATTTTTGATCCTTATCATAACGGGTCTCCTCCCATCGATGAAAGTCCGTAAAAAGTAGGGAGCTTTAGCTGAAGTGATTGTGGGCTATTGCTCCATTGTTGCCTGTGCCCTAGCAATTGACCCTTTAGGATTCCCTCCTAGGACACCTGCTAGTTTGAGCAGTAACAGGACCCACAAAGTTATCCAAGTTTCGTAAGGTCTCTACCATCAGCTTGAAGACTCTCTTCATCACATCATTATTGTAAGGAGCTATAGGGGCGGTCAGCATCATGGTGCTACTAAGATAAGAGGCAATTGGAAGTGTGATCCCTTCACAAGGGTACACCAAAAACTTGGGCTGTATTAAAGCTAGCATGGACGGTTTCAAAGCCCGCATCAACTTCTTCCCCTCTAATCGGCTTACTTCGGAAAGGAGTGCATCCAAATCATATAGTTTCGAAAGGGTTTTCATTGTGACCCTCATGTGTTTCAAATTTGTTCCAAGTGCATAAATTTTGGGCCCCAATTCATGTTCTTCTTGTGGCTTCTCTTGTTGTAGTGTAGAAATTATCTCTTTGGAAAGGGATCGGTTGATGGTTGTTGCCAGTTTATGAAGGGAATTTATGAAGGTTTGTTCCATGTTTTAGTTCCAATGAAGTCAAGTACATCAAGCTGTTTTTATATGACTTTGAGTGGCCAACTGCTATACAATGATGATGGTGCCACAAAACTTTGACTCAATGGCATCATGACCATGACCCCACTCATTTTGACCAACAATACATGCATCAATAATGGGTGCACATAGTAACATCATATCATGGGCATACGACCATACAATAGTAACTCTTCATGAACAACATGATTATATAGACCCTAGCACATAAAAAATAATCAACGCCAATATGTCAAAAATAAACCCTTAGCCACCAACAACTTGCTCCTAGCTCTGTTAAATACAATCCTCTACAACAATAAACTAGTCATATATTCACCACTACAACCACTGACATACAAGTACAGAGTGTAGACAACTACAAAATTTTATATAACCCAACTACAAAATGTAGACATGACATACTAAGACAGGGTATTGCCTCCCAAAACCCTTGACCTCAATAGGTTCAACAACAAGCCCCTGCAAAAAAATTGTCTACAAATATACAACAACACATACTTACTCATGAAAGATTCAATGCGCTGGGCATAGTATTGTCAACAACCATGAACCAACCCAAATGCAAAACACTTTAGTCTACAACTCCTTTGTTCTCAACCCTTGAATTTGGCGTGTTTTTTCCCTGCCACTTGGATCTGGAACCCAGCTCTTGAACAACTCGGTCTACCAAGGAGAAATCTGTCTCTATAATCAATGTTATAGGCTGCACATAAAGCACCAACTTAATTATATGACACCTGAGCGTACCCAATACAACGTGACAATCTTTGGTCTGTCTTTTAAGTGATATCAACCATCTCCACACGTAAACTGTGAGCTTGATCTTCCATCCGGTAATTGGGTTGACGTGTCCTCTGTTGGTTTCTTGACTGCACGATCTACAGGAAATGTAATAAACCAACTTACAACTACTCCTTTACATACAAAGAGTGATCTGCTTAGAGCCCAACAACCAACGTATTTACAATTTATGAGCTTGAGGTCGATCCATGCACTGACACTAGAGATTCAACGTCTCTAGCCATCAATCGCACTCCTATGCAACAAATCGTCAACTCATAACCAAAATGCAGAGACAAAGTTTATTCAACGCACTAGTTGACACTGGGTGACTCGCGAACTCTGCTGCCAATGTAAAAAAATATCAGCCGCTGTTTTTGACAATTAATGTAATTCGACCTTAAGGCAATGACTCAGCAAAATTTTTTCCCTTAGAAAATTGTTCTCGGCCTTGATCACCATAGTGATTTTTGCATGCAACAATTTATGATTTCACCAATTATATTCTTTATGGCATCTCAGCAATGAATAGTTGACCCCTTGCTTGGCCTGGGCTCGAAATAATTAATTTGGCTTTACTTCACTCCACAGACTTTACAAATGTCAAAGTTGGCCTTCAATCAACCACCGTTCTTAGCCACAATTCTATTGTCAGCCTTTAACGACTCTGAATTCATAAAGAAATCGACTTAGCAATGAAAACCGTGATGCGACTTCATCAATGGATACACCCCTTTCAAAATTTATTCTTTTGACTTGGCCCTTTTTTTATTAATTTGATTGTGTTCGTAGAATTAAAAGGAATCAACACCTTTTGAAATAGATATTTTCCCTCCATATTAAACAACGCAATTAAATAACATGTGGCCGCTTTGAAACATTCAAATCTCAATTCTTTAGATATAATTCGACCCATATATTGACTTTAAAAAATGCATTCGACTTTTAACATGTCGGCCACCATGAATTTGGTCTTTTAATATCGACGGAAAATGCATTATTGGCCTCGTCCTTCACTTGGCATCCAAAAACCAAAGTCTTTTGCCCTTTCAAAGATTTCCACTGCGCTAGAGAAAATTATGAATTTTGTCACAACGGTATTATGCAACCTACATTATAGAGGCCATTTTGTCAATCTTTTATTAAAGGTGTGACAATATGACAAAGGGATCAACAAAAATGTTCTTCAGTGACAATCTCGCTTCTTTGACAATTATATATTTCCTGTAATAAAATTAACTCCAGTAAATAAACCCTCGAATTTAGCCCATGGATTGATCTTCAATAAGCCCTCAGGCTGGCAGGATGCACAACTTTGATACCACTATAAACCCCAAATGAAATATCTGCCTAATTTTGCAAAAATCTAACTCAACCAAAATTTCTCCATAAAATTACCATTCAATTTACAGAATATTGCCATGTAAAATGTAGCAAATAGAGCGAATGCAATTCAATAATATGATGAGCATAAATAATCTCAGCTTTTATTATAATAGAAAACTGGGTTTTACATGTTGATACAACAAAATAACTGAGATAGGAAACTGGCGTCCAGAAATCTGCTCCAATGTTGTGTTGGCTCTCCAAAACTGAACTGAAATGCCACTACTAAGCTCTCCTGTGAATTCTGGGTGAGTTCACCAAGGGGAGACGGGTACTCGCCCAATCTCACTAAATCACCCAAGGGTTTCCGTTTTGGAGCTACTAATGAAGTAGAGCACTGGGTCCTCAAACCGCTCATACAAGAAAAAGATCAAATCCAAGATGTCCCAATGGCTTCCTCCTCTTTTATAAATCTAATGGACCCCTCTAGAACCTCCTTATTTATTATTGTTTTAATCATTGAGCACATTTCCCTTTTTTTATTCCAATTAAAATATTATTTTTAATGGCGGAAATGGTAAATTGGCCACCACGCCTCCTTAGGTCACTAAAAACCACTCCTAGCCATTCCATCATGTAGATCTTCTTGTTCTGGTTCAAACAAGCTATTACACTAAGGGGTTCTGTCAAGTATTCCTCTTGGAATTCCACCTTAAGTATGATTAATTGAGATAGGCCCAATAATAACCCAGTTTCTCGAAAGTTGTCAGAATGCAATGGAACGAAAGGCAGGTTGTGCAGATGTTGGAATATGCAAAGTGAATGCCATCGGATCTCATAAAAACTCCTCAAAACCCCATGAAACATCTCCCAAAGCCATTGAGCCCGCTGATGAGGTAAACCTGCACCTGTGACCTGTCTGCTTCCAACCCTGAAAGTCCATCCATAAGAAACACCAGAAAAAGGAACATCACACCACCAAACTTGGCTACTCACTCTTCCCCTCTACTAAGAGGGCTCCAAAAAACAATGAACATCTATGAATCTGAAGGAACATAACCTTGGATCACTACTTCCTATTTAATTTCAAAATCCTCTAGGACATGGAAGGCATCAACATTAACTTGTTGAAAATTCCAACATCCCCAAAGCCATCATCATGGGCCAAAATCCTGCAAAGATAATCACATCTCCATAGCACACCAATACAAGTGGTTTAGATCCATCAAAGCTCAAGATGAAATCTATGTACATCTCAGCTCATCAATCTTGAAATATCATGCTCAAGGGAAAAAGGAAACAACAACAAAAGAGTCATCATCAAATATGAACATGAGAATCCCTCTCATACACCTCAAAATTGTCAACACCTAAAGTTACAACCTCATATGGTCAACTCCCTCTATTTGAGAGAATTCTAAGGCAAGAGTAGCACCATGGTCAACTCCCTATGTTTGTGAGAATCCAACAACCCTAATCTTGGTACTCATCAATACTCCCAACCATTGCAAGCTGAATTCAATCACTAATTCCACCACTATAGTTACAAGTAAACAAGATCACCAATATTTTAGCTTGACAATAGCCCTCACTGGGAATATGAAGAAAGGTGGTAAGAGAGAACCCGAGAAAGGTTAGAAGGGGAAGAGGGAAGATTGAGGTTCTTTAAACTAAAATAAGAAAGAATTGAGTCACGTGAAGTGATTCTAGTGCCACAAGATGGGGCATTATGCATCTCAATGTCTTGGGTGCAAGAAAATGAAGGAAAACAAACACAGAAGCAATTTGTAGATAATGCAGAAACTTTAGCTCGAGTTGATGAATTAGCATTCAAGATTGATATGGTCTTCTCCATTACTTGGTATGTGAACAATGGAGCAATCCAAACAAACGACTTTCAATAGAGTTCAAGGGAGGAGGCAAGCATATATGTAGATTTGGACAACGGTGCCACTTATCTAGTCATGATAGTGGGATCTATCTCATTTTGCATGCCATTAGGTGGTGTTCTTGAGCTAGATGATGTCTTGTCTATTCCTAGGTTAACAAAGAATCTCCTTTTAGTTTTAGTTATGACATATCTTCGGCATGTGGTTGACTTTGATTATCAACAAGTCATTATTTGAGATTAGAACCTTGATCCTAGTTGAGTTTTGGTTAGTGTGAGAGAGGGTCTTCTACATGTTGCTTGTTGATTTGATTAAATATGCAGCTTTAGTACATGACAATGACAACATGTCTAAGCTTTAGCACATCAGATTTGGTCATCTACACTATAGAGCATTACCTCTCTTAAAGGACATGGTCCGTGGACTATCAAGCTTCAAGATTGAGAAGAAATGAGTGTGCAGGGTATGTGCACTTTGCAAGCATGCCAACACTACTTTCCCAAGCAACAAACATAGATTAAGAGGGATTCTTAATCCAATCCATCCAGACGTGTGTGGACTAATGAATTTAGCTTCACTAACAAGTAACATTTATTAGGTTTCTTTTATTGATGATTCCTCTAGGAAAACTTTGATAAATTTTATGAAGTCCAAGGATGAATTCTTTGGTATGTTTCAAGAGTTTAAAGCTCTTGTGGAGAATTAGAGAAGAATATTAAGGTGTTGAGGTTTGATAGTGGGGGAGAGTATATGTACAAGGATTCTGATGCCTTTTGTAGAGAAATTGAGATCAAGAGGGAGCTAGCAATACCTTACAACCCTCAATGGAATGGGAAAATGGTCCATCCTGGATACCTTAGAGGTTGTGCCTCATGATCTAGATTTGCTCATGTGTCTTTAGGCAAAAGCATGCACTACAACTATCTACATTCTAAATAGGCATCCTTACAAAATATTTGCGGAGAAGACACCATAAGAAACATTCACTAGTGAGAAACTAGAATTATCATAAGATAAGATAATTACAGCAAAGGTGTTTCTTTTGAATCTGTTAACCGCCAACCATCGTCTACCTTTTTCTTTTGCACGTTCGTTCAAGCGAACACCTGTCACTATGTTTGTTTTCCACCGTTTGTTCGAGCAAGCAGCTATCAAGGCACGCTGCGCGCTGTTAGTTCGAGAAAACAACTGTCGCTATTGTTTTCTACAATTAGTTCTTGCTTGTCCTGCTGATGTATCACTCGACGGACAAGTGTGAAAGCATGTTGCACACTGGCCATTCTCTGTCTCCCGCTTGTGCAGCTGACATATCACTCGACGAAACAATGTCCAATCAATTGTGTACTCTCATGTTTATCTTAATTAGTTTCGAAATACAAAAGAATGTTATCGAACCTCAACGCAATAATATTAGATTTGGTATTTATTATTGCTATTTATTTATTAGTTATTATATATATATATATATATTATTTTTTTTTTTTTTAAGTGATCGATTTGATGTTTTGATAAATACTTGTTATAAGAAAAAGAATCATTCATCTAAATTTAAATATTTAACGTGATGGATATTTGGCAGTGAAAGATTTGTAAAATTTATAAATAAGGATTTATGGAAAGTACTAGTTACTCTCACATTATTGAGGATATTATAAAGACACTGAAAAGGAACAATAAAAGGTTTTGTTTGGTCGAAGAAAATAGTAGTGTGTGCTTTTTATTAAAGAAAATTAAAAACATGGCATGGACTTAATACATTCAAAAGGGATGTTGAAATTTATCTAGTTTATTAAAGAATTTGAGTATGTGTATGTAAATTTATTTGAAGAGCCTAGAGTTAATTAATAAGATTTAAGGTTGGATTCTAACCTGAAAATGATAGATTTAAGATTGGCCTTAATTACATGAAAATGATTCATGTTTATTTGGCAAGAGATTTATCAATAAATAATGGTGAAACTAGTAAGAAACTAGTAAGACACACAACAACTATGAAATGATGATATATTTAGATGTAAATTTTTTTTACAAGATGCCGTGAAGCTTTTTTTTTTCTCGGCAAAGACTAAATCTATTAACTGAAAAGTAAAATAATTTTACAAGGAGTTGAGGCCTCAGATAACAGTACCCGAGAGCACTCAACACAGCAAAACTGCCCCAGTATAGAAGGAACTTGGGGAGACCAGTTACAAAAAGCTAGAAGACAAATATAGAACCCAGAGATAGACCAGTAGAACATAGGAAGAAACATGAAAGCAAGAGAGCCAATGTCCTTGGCAAACCAGACGGTAATTAAACTGTCACTGCCCTGGAGGGAAACAAAATCAGCCGGTTGAAGATGCAGAACCATGACTGTAAACAGAATGGCCTGGAAGTAGTCATTTGAGCGATAGCAAAACCAAAAAGAGAGAAAAAACAGACCCAGGTGGCCTTAAACTTCCACATCCTCACCAGGAGTCTTCTCCGCTACCTGACACGCGCTGCCAATCCACAAATCTTCACTGCCATCCTTCTCGCCCGCTGGGTTCACCAAGCTATGATTAGTGGCTCCAAAAATCCCTTCCCCAGCTGTTGGGATATTGTCTTCAAGAGGCAGAATGACTCTGGGAACTTCATCCTGGCCAAGCTTATCATTCATACGATTCTCCTTGCTTCCCCCATCCGTTAATTGCTCACTGCTTTGAGAAGGCTCAGGAGCCATGCACGACAGAGGATAGAGCTGGTTTTCTTCTTCCGAGAGGATAATAGTGATATGAGCAGTGATCAAAGGCCTGTTAAGATTGCTTTGGAATTTGAAATGAGTGGTTTGGAAAGCACTATTTGTAGTTGGCTTGCGGACAGGGCTCGGAGGAGGCACATTCACATGAGAGGAGGGGAGATTGACAGGAGACTGTTCAGGGTCCACAAAACGGCTAGCCACGTCGCCCCCCGGAACTATTCCTCCCACTCTGGCGAACCATGATGAGGAGCGAAGGGGAAGAGACTGAGTAACCAGAAACAACGATAGGAGGACAAAAGGACTGAGCCAGAGACCGATACAAGCGCACAGAGTATGCCTGAGACGGAGATGAGACCCTTAGCATAGTAGTACCACCTCCAGGATAACAGAGAGCCGGCACGAAGCTTGCCTCTGTTAGCGGAGACCTGCTTGCCACCAAAAACCGCATCAAACCAAGGCCCGGAGCAAGAGGACTGAACAGGATCGCCATGATTATAACTACCACAACTTTGCTTCGAACAGAGCACACCATTAATGCTGAAATCCTACCATATCCATCCTTATTAAGACTATCCTTCTTGCGTGAGGTGAGATCCTGGGAAGCCACGTTGCCCTGCAGCTGGCAGTACCTGCTCTTACTATCTGTCATGAATAACATTTAATTCATTTGCGTCACCCGCATCCGGGGAGATGCCGTGAAGCTTTTATTTATGAAAAAAATGATATTGACATCGAGATTTAATGGTGTTGTGAAGCGAACAAGGTTCCTTCTACAAATTAATTACTCCAAAAAGACTAGGAATGTCAAGATATCCATTTAGGATATAAATATTATATTAAATAAAATGAATAAGAATGAATGATAATAATTTACAATGAGAACAAGAAGCTTGCTTATATATTACGCAAGTGTCTCTTCATGAAGAGTCATGTCCTATTAGACATGCCTCTTCAACCTAATTATTAGCTTAACTTAACTATTATTTATGATTATTATCTTTTACATTATATTTAATATTATTTATATATTTTATTCGTTACATTGCCTCCTTCCTCAAAAAGCTTTGTCCTCAAAGCTTGTCAATGAAAAAAGGCTTGATCTCTTTTTCGGCTTCGAAAGTCTTTCTGTTTTGGAATAGTCATCCTCGTCGATACAAGTTGATATGATCTTCTTAGTGACAAAAAATTGTCGCACTGAGAAGGGATCAGACCATCCCAGATTAATCTTTTGTATAGCACTCTGATCATTGGAATTTTGTAACGACTTGTTAGCATAAGACTAGATTGAGATTACATCACTATTATCCAGAACATCAGTTTGTTGTTTCGGTTCTGACTTGTTCAAATATGTAACATGGTTGATTCGTCTGTTCTCATGATTCAGATGCCGATATGGAACCTTTTTTGTTTGATTTTTCCTTACTGGGCATGCGGCAATTTTTATATTTTCTTTTGGCGAAGATTTTGTTGAGTTTGCTATGAAACATTCACTGGGGATTTTCATCGTTTGAATTGCAACATCCACGCGCGCCTTTTCTTCAACTTCCTTATCTTCTTCCTGAGTTGTGACATTCACTGAATCGATATTTGTTGTTTTGTCATCAACTTGAATTGCTACATTTGATGCTTCCTTCTTGATAAGTTGTTGTACTTGGTATTCTAATGACTTCTTATCCTTCTTAAGTATCTTAATTTGCGTCAGCAATTTTTCACTATGGTTTTTAAGTCGAGAAACTTCTTCATTTTTGTCAATAGTGATTTTGTCAATTTCATTTTGCATATTTTGTAATACTTTTTTACCTTCATGAGAAATTACTTTTGAAATATCCGTTATATCTTCTGGCGTTACTGAATTAGCTTTCAGTGTAACATCTTGGAGCGTTATTTTCTTCTTGTAAGAAAATGTTAAAAACTTTTTCTTAGTATTTAGAATAAAGGAACCTAGAGTTTTCATCCATGGTGATCCCAAAACAATGTCACTATCGTTAAAAGATAGGGTTTGCACGGTGAATTGTGAGGTAAAAGTATAATCTCCAATATTTAGGTGTAAATTGCTTATATTGTATTGTTTGCCAAAAAAATTTGTTTCAACTATATTTGATTCAGGAATCACCAATTGATTAGCACATTTAGGACTAACATAATTAATTCCTTTAGTAGAGATTATGATGTCTCTTCCTGTGAGTGATCCTTTGATGTTAAATAGTGTGTGAACACATGTACTACGGGTTTCAGGAAACCTTTCATTCAAGGTTGCACGAAACGGGGAAACGGGTACGAGTTTTCGAAACGGGAAGCGATACGAAACACGACCTCCCCAAATTTTGGAAACGGGGAAACGCGAATATATATATATATATATATATATTATATATTATATATATATATATATATTTTTAGGACATTTAAGAAATATGTGGTGCATATAAGCATATATGGATACATTCTTAATTTATTACACTATGATAAAATTGTCAATTGTCAATGCATAAACTATAAGTATCTAAATTTACATCACATTTACTCATGAATAATCACATAATGAAAATAGAAATATCCAAAATCAGCCACGAGAAATTTCTAATTTTTTGTTTCGTGTTTGATTGGGAGTCTCCTCCTACATAGTCGAACGACCTTAGTGCTCTTGATTAAATACAAGTTTCATACCCTTGTACCCTACATTCTCTTGATTATTGGGAGTCTCCCCTGCATAGAGGGCTTGGTTCTCTTGATTAAATACAAGTTCCATACCCTAGTACATGATAAAATCCAATGGAAACATTGCAATCCCCCCTATTCTGAAATCCTGAAAAATAGATAAGTCTGTTGGATTTTGAGTGAGATCTAAAATTCTACTTTCTCCATATGAAATCCAATTAGGGCAAAACCACTCTCAAACATCCTGAGCCATTTCATGGTAATGTTAAAAATTTAAGTAAAAGGATGAAAATGAAAAATAAAGGAGAATATCACTTTTACTTTAAGAATTTAACATTACCATGAATTGCATATCAGGCAAAAGTTCACTTTAATAACTTTAGACAGGCATCTGGAAGCAACTAGAAGTCACTAGGCTAACGTAAGAATAGATTAAAAAAAAAAAAAAAAAACAAGTAAATGCTGAAACGTGGGTCGTACGGCCATGAAACGCGTTTCAGGCCGTACTGGCCACGTTTCAGTTTCGTGAAATGTGGCAGTACGACGTTTCAGGGCCGTACCAAATGCGTTTCAGCGTTTCGTACCCGTTTCCGTACGGAAACGCCCTCTTGCCCCACGTTTCTGCAACATAGCTTTCATTACTAGTCTACATTTTTTCCTTTATGTTTTTAAGTAAACAATATGTCAACTGGAGCTATTTTTATTATAAAATATCACTTATTTCTCCTATATATATTTTTCAAATATTCTCCTCTTCTTCTTCTTTTTTTTGTTCGCTCTTTTAATAAATTTTTTTATATAATAATAATTTTTTATATATAATTATATTTATATATATTATAAAATTATAATTATATAAAATTTATATATACTTTTTTGAGACCCACTTTTCCTTTTATATGTAACTATATAAGGCTTATATAGTATCCTTTTTTATAATTATTTGGATGAGACGTGACTCTTGGTACGGTCACAATCTTTAGATTTGAACGATTAAAATTATTTAGATCACACCTTTTTTCTCCAATGTTATCAAAATATTTTTTACTTTTAAAATACCATGGGCTATTACCATGGGTTGTTTTTAAAACCTTCTGTAAAGGTAATATTTACCTTACCTTTCAAGTAAGAGCTTTTGTATCCTTCTTTTTTCTTTAACTTTTAAAATACCATGGCTTGTTTTTAAAACCTCCGTTGAAATGTTCTCCACATAAAAAGTAAATGTTCTCCACGTCAAAAGTAAAACGTATTCCTTTCGTTTTTTTTTTAATTTTTTAAAATACCATGGGCAATTACCATTGGGTTGTTTTCAAAACCTCGGTTAATGTTCTCCACGTAAAATGTAAAACAAACTTACCACTGGTTTCAACCACGAGCTTCTCCACGTAAAAAGTCTTAAATATACTTGAAAAGATTCCCGCTTATCTTTATTATGCACTTTTTATCAATAATGTAAAACCTTTTTTTATATATATATTTTTTCACATTTTTTTTTGTTTGTTCAGAATATATTATTTCCTTTCCTCTTTTTATTTTATTTTATTTTATTTATATACCCTTCTCTTTTATTCTTTATTATTATTTTTTTTAATTAGTAGCAAATGGCCAAAGACCTAAAAAATGGAGAATCTCCCAATATATAGCGAAACACTTCAATTATGACAGCAACAAGGTTGATGATAGGTTGATAGCCAAAGGCCTGGTGATCAGTCAAACGTGGCTCCGATACCAAATGAAGCGAACAAGGTTCCTTCTATAGATTAATTACTCCAAAAAGACTTGGAATGTCAAGATATCCATTTAGGATATAAATATTATATTAAATAAAATGAATAGGAATGAATGATAATAATTTACAATGAGAACAAGAAGCTTGCTTATATATCACGCAAGTGTCTCTTCATGAAGAGTCATGTCCTTATTAGACATGCCTCTTCAACCTAATTATTAGCTTAACTTAACTATTATTTATGATTATTATCTTTTACATTATATTTATATTATTTATATATTTTATTCGTTACATGTTGTATAACCCAAAATATTTTATAAAGATAGAAATACTTCAACATAAAAATAAAAGTTACGAAAAGCGATGAAAGGAAATATGCTATTTAAAGCATCTAGCATAGTGAATTATAAATGAAGGAATTCAACCATATTTAGATATCAACTATATTTGTAGGTTGAATGAAATTTGATATGCAATAGAAAAATTAGAGTGATATAGTAGAAGGTTGTTGGGGCCATAACCCATAGTTTCCATTAAAAAAATGGCTTTTATACATTTAGTTGCAATGTATACTTTGCTATAATATTTATTACTTTTATTAGTGCACCAAAAAGAATGAGATTTTTTTACTTATTAATTATGTGTATCTATCAAGTGAGCTTATAATGAGAACCACTTACTAGCATGGCTTATAAAGGCATTAACATATAGGCACTAACATATGGTGCAAGCCAAGTGTTATAGATGCCTTGAAAAGGGTTTTAAAAAAATGAAAGCAATCAAATTAAAGTCATACTAGTCATATTGTGGATTTTTCTTATAAAATGTATTTGCTGTGAACATTATTTTTGTAATCACACCTTTTGTGCAAAATCTTGTTGCAAGAGTTCCAATCCCCGAATGAAGGCGTCCCAACGAAGCAAAAACATTACAAGACATATTTTACTAAAATGCAAAGCATTCGGAGTGAAATTAGAAAACAAAATCATATGAATACTTGTACGTTAGGGGAATTACGCCTACCGTGAATCTGAGTCCTAGCAAGTGATGAAATGTGGGAATGACAAGACTACCCTGCTGAGAAACTCTTGTGTTCGCCAAAGTCCCATGAATTCTACTCTTCTATCAAACTTGTGTAGTATATCAGTGTCTGGAAATTACTTGGATATATCAGCTTATAGAAATCTTGATTTTAGTATTACAAAATACAGACTTACAGATTTGTTGTATGCCTCGTCCAATATCAATATCAGTCTTTCAAAATCCTGATTATCAGTATCAGTTTCGACATCAGTTTCTAGAAATCCTGATTTTAATTTTATAAAATACAGAATCAAAAAATTGTTGGATGCCTCAATCAATATCAGCATCAGTTTTTAGATGCCTCAATCAATATCAACATCCACTTTCCATTTTGTAGGTTTGTCTTCGCCTGCGTCCCATCCATTCAATGAACAAATATATAGAGGAAAACAATTCGTGTATCTATTTTTAATATTTTTTTTCCATCTCTGCCTTGAGAATTTTTTTCCTACTCCATTTGATATAGGGAAAAATAGTTCATGGAATTTTTTCCCCAAATTTTCCATTCCTTCGGTGTATCTTTGCTCCTTTAGGGGCAATTGCTAGTTATATTATTGTTCAACAAATGACCACAAAAGTAGGTCAGTGGGACTGCTGAGTACAATGATGTCAATAAAAAACAGATGTACTGAGATGTCTCCTATACAAAGTTTAAACAACAAGGAAATAAAGTAGAAACATGAAGCCTATATGCAAAATATGAGAAAACATGAGAGAATCCACGAGTCGAAGTGCGGGCTGCTACAATGAGGGGGAGATGTGCAGAGGGAAAGGATCTAGGGATTGGGTCATTATCCACTAGATCTACTTCGCCTATCATTCGAGGCCAAATTAAGAAAACTCAAAATATCCCTATGCTTGTGTGTTTTTGGTTGCCCAATATATATTCATATTCTTCATGGGAAGAGATCTAAGCTTGGACCTTATAACATGAAAGGTATCTTTGTTGGATACAATGAGTCCTCCAAGGCTTATAAGATCTAGTTTCCATCACACAAGAAGACAATGGTGAGCTAAGATGTGAAATGTGAAGAGGGTCTATTACCCACCCAAGTGGGTCACCCCTTGTTCAAATTGGCAACTAGGGCCAAATTCCATGTGGGTCATCTTATTAATGGCAGCTGATATTTTTCTTGGATCCCTCTCATCGAGAGGTGTAGGATTGACCTAAAGATCATCCGATTCCGACAAGTATTCATGGAGATATGAATTTATTAGTGTTATGGGACAATTTGTCAAGGTCGGCCAGCAACCAAATAAATCCACTTGTGCTCAACGTTTTAGTATAAATAGAGGTGGCCTTAAAGTCATTTCACACACTCACTCTTGCGATCTCTCATCATTTTGTTTTGGGTTTGATGAAGATGAGATCTAGAGGGAGTGCCCTAGGTGATACACTTCCCTAATAAAAGATGCCCTAGAAGCTATCATGGACAAGGCTCTATGCTACCCTGATGGAGAAGTCTAATACGCAGCAAGAAGAAGGCTCACGCAGTTAGGGAGGAAGGTCTCATAACGCAGTCCAAGGAGAAGCCTTAACGTTGGTATGGTAGAAGCCTAATGCTGTCATGGAGGACAACCCTTATAGTGGAGTCCAAGAAAGGTTCTACACTGCCCTAAACATGACCTTCCTACACAGCAAGAATTAGCCTAAATTATGCCCTAACGCTGCTCTAACAAACTGTTCTAGGACACAGTTTAAAGAGGGTTCTTATGTGCCTTGACTGCTGTAAATGCAAGCCCTAGCCACAGTCCTATTGGGAGGACTATAGCCTTAACCTAGGCGCTGATAATGGAAAGACTTGGCCGCAGTTCTAGGAGATCTCTAGTAGTCAAAGAGAGCCACCATACGCTGCCTAAAAGGTTCCTCATCCACTGTCCAAACACTCAGTCTAATCCGCAGTTTCAAAGAGGCATCTATCTTCCCTAGCCGCAGTGAAAGGTGAAGGTTACAACCATTGAAATAAAGGTCT
Source organism: Pinus taeda (assembly GCA_000404065.3). Classification (NCBI taxonomy): domain Eukaryota; kingdom Viridiplantae; phylum Streptophyta; class Pinopsida; order Pinales; family Pinaceae; genus Pinus; species Pinus taeda. The sequence goes on along the minus strand of APFE030429285.1, from coordinate 308,291 downwards.
CCAGCAGCTGTCATTTGTGCTACAAGCCACAGTCCAAGTAGGGCCAATACTGCCCTAGTCTCAGTCCTCAAGGAGGTCATCTTGTCCGCAATTGGAGAGGATCCTATCAGCCAAAGGATGAAGCTTAAGAGGTCCATAACTCTGTAAGGAAGGAGCCCTTAGATGCTGTAAGGAAAGTCAGATCTAAGTCACATTGCTGTAAATGACAACATGACACATTTGAGATCTGTTCTGGGCATGACTATGCATCAATAACGCTGATTGTTAGGCATTGTTCTTCAAGGGTAATAGCTGGGTAATGTATGACAACCTTGCTTGCTGCTGGGCTAGGCCACAGGCCATAGCCAACGACATATTGTGTTAAGGGTTGCACAAGGATAAGGACTGAAGGTTGATGTGACTGTTTGTGTGGTCAGCATGTTAGGCAACATGGTTAGATGCAACATGGTATTAGAGACAACAGTGAAGTGCAACATAGTAATGATTGGGTGCAACTCGGGGATGGGAGTAGCAGAGTGATAAGAGCAGCTCTGTGATTGGGTGCATCATAGTGACGAATGCAGCATGATGATGAGGAGCAGTATGATGATGAGGCGCTGCACAGTGATGGGTGCAGCATGGTGATGGAATCACCTTGGAGGATCAGTTGAAGCGGTTTTCCTTCACCTGAGTTCAGATCAGCTACCTCATGTGTCATCTTCTTAAAGAAGATCTCTGCTCTCATTATGACAAGTCAAAATGTTGACTTCTGATGTATATGTACTTTCTCTCTTTCTCTGCTGAACTATTGAAGAATATATAAGAAGAATTGATAAAGGGTTTCCCACATTGGGGTTTGTGCCTGGCTGGCGCCACATCTTGTGTCCTCTTGTCTTGGCTTGCCTTCTGCGATCTATGTTTATGTTCTATCTGCAGTTTACTTTAATGCTGATGTGATTGCTAATCTGGAAAATATATTGAGCTAAGTTTGAAAATTGAATTAAATTGCTCTAAGCATAGAACATACCTAAACTTAACATGGTATTAGAGGTGAGGTGAAGACAAAAGCCCAAGCAAGAGTGAAAGAGCAATCACCGAAGACAGTTGGGAAAGGACAAAAAGATCAATGGATTCCTCATCCCTCTTCTAATTCACCAAGGGTGAAGTCGAAGCAGAGAATATTATCAGAATGGCGCAGCGAGAGTTTCTGATGGCCTACCTAAAGATCACTTCTATGGGAAATCCGGATCTAAGGGTGGAAGAAAAAGCAGATGCCTTGGTTGAAATAAGTTCGGCCATAATGCGAAGGAGTGTCCGATTGGCAGGGACACATCACTTGATGATGATAACAATCATTCCAAGTGATCAAAGGAATGACAAGTAATGGAGGTCATGAAGGAAACAATGGACTCTTTAGAGAAAAACAAGGAACCCCAGGTATGAAGAATCAAATGTTGTTTCTGATAAGATAAAGAAGTGTTATCTTGTATTGGCCCTCTCCTTCAAATTCTTTGGGAATCTGGCTTATTGATTATAGTGCTTCAAGGCACTTCATCAGATAGAAGGGTGCTCTCTTTAATTTGGTAGAGATGGAAACAATCATGGGATTATACTTGGAGTCAATGCCACCTATCCCAGAAAGGATGTAGGGAATGTTACCCCTAAATTGAGTGAGGGTAACTTGATTCATCTGCAAGAATCTCTTTTATGTACTGATCGCAAAAAGAACTAGGTGTCCTTTTCGGTAATGGAAGTCAAAGGTTTCAGGGTGGCATTCGTTGATGGAAAGGTACGTGTTTGAAAATAAAATTTTCTAAGATGCTTTTAGTCATGGGTTCAGGGTTGGCAGTTTGAATCAAGTTGTAGGAAGTCCATTGAGGACCATGTCAATTGACACATAGCACTGGAGGTCTATGAGTCAGATGATGACAAGGATGCCTGAATTCAAAAGGAGCATAAGGTACATGTCTGAGATGTACTGAAGGAAAATCTTACAAGGGGACCATTCCCCTCATGTAGCAGGTCCACAGGTTTTGAACAACCCAGAAGGTTTGAGATTCATGACTGGGAATCTCATATGTGCAGGTGGAAGAAATCCCTCTATGGCTTGAAGCAAACACCTCGGGCTTAGTATGAGAGGATTGATAACTGTCTGATGAAGCTAAGATTCACTAGGAGCGAAGTCGATCCAAACCATTGCTTGAAGGTTGTGGATGATAGACCTCTCATACCGGCACCTTCTTTGGACGACCTATTTCTGACAGGTGCAGACCCTTTCATTTGCAGAAGTAAGAGGGAGTTGGATTTTGGATGTGGAATGGTAAACTGCAAGCTCGTGACTAGCTCGAGGATTTTAACTTTCAGAAGTTATATGGTGATGATGCTGGACCGGATTTGGGAAATGCCTTTAGTTTCATAAACTCATTTGCATTGATGTTCTTGGTGAACTTTTGTTCGGATATATGTTTTGCAGTTAGCATGGTGAGCTCATATTTGGTTGAGCCTCACTGGATTGGTGCCAAGAATCTTCTGAGATATCTTCAGGGCACAATCTCTCATGGATTGAGATACATTCCGAAAATATGTAGCTGCTCGATTATTCGAATGCTGACTGGGCAGGCATTGTGAAGGATCGCTAGAGTACTTCTCAGTGCTAGTTCTCTTTGGATTCTGCTTCGATATCATGGATGAGCAGGAAGGAGAATTCGGTTGCTGTAAACACCGCTGAGACCAAATACATAGGTACAAGTATGATCTCGTGTGAAGTTGCTTGGTTGTGGAAGCTCTTCAGTGAACTGTTTGTACACATGATGAATACCACTGTGATTCTCTGTGACTACCAGGGGGGATTCGATTGTTGAGGAATCCCGTATTCGATGATTGCTCTAGCAGATAGACATTAGACACTACCTTATTTGGGATATGGTAAGTCGATGAGCTAGGAGGCTCCATCGCATTGAGACTGATGTACAGGTTGCAGACATTTTGTCAAAGCCCGGGGAAAGTTCAAATATGTGACTTTCTCGAACGACTTGGAGTTGTTGAGAGCTCCATTAAGCTTTGGGAGCTCTGGGGGGCCTTGGGGTACTTACTGGAGCAACAAACGACCACAGGGTGACTCACCCTCCCCTGGTGGTGCGTTATGTACAGGGCGAAAGGTTCAACCTTCCCATGTGATACCCTGTGGCGACTTTGGGACAGGATGATTAGTTCTCTTGTGGGCCAGGATGATTAGTTCTCCTGTGGCGACTGTTGGACAGGATGATTCGTTCTCCTGTGGGATAGGATGATTAGTTCTCCTGTCGAGGCATCCTACCCATGCAATCTAGGACTCATGGGAAGTACCTCTCATCTGATCAATGAGCAGGGAAATGGGGTTAGGGACCATAGTAGTACTATCGATAGACGCATCGTTGTATCTACCGTACTCCCTATTCTAGGATGACCTCCATTGATCTGGGATCAGTACGAGTGGTTTGAGACAATGTTCTGTGATATTGATCTGGGATCAATAAAACTGACTTCGGGTTAGTAAGAGTAATATGACACACTCTCTTCAGATGAAGCTGACTTCGGGTCCGTAGAGAATGGTATGAGACATTCTCGATCAATTCTTCTTCTTCATGGTTGTGAGCAGAACAAAGCCGAGTAGAGCTCAACAGAGCAGAGCAGAGAAGAGCAGACCTCAGTAGAGCATAGTAGAGCAGTGCAGGGCACTGATGGCTGAGATAGTACAGTTAGACATATGGATCAGCGGATGGAGTTCTCCCTAGCTGAGAGAGAGTGTTAAAATTGGCAACTAGGCCCAAACTCCATGTGGGTCATCTTATTAATGGCAACTGATATTTTTCTTGGATCCCTCTCATCGAGAGGTGTAGGATTGATCTAAAGATCATTCGATTCCGACAAGTATTCATGGAGATATGAATTTATTAGTGTTATGGGATAATTCGTCAAGCTCTGCTAGCGACCAAATAAACCCACTTGTGCTCAACGTTTTAGTATAAATAGAGGTGGCCTTCAAGTCATTTCACACACTCTTGTGATCTCTCTTCATTTTGTTTTGGGTTTGATGATGAGATCTAGAGGGAGTGCCCTAGGTGATATGCTGCCCTAATAGAAGATGTCGTAGAAGCTGTCATGGACAAGGCTCTACACTGCCCTGATGGAGAAGTCTAATACGCAGCAAGAAGAAGTCTCACGCAGTCAGGGAGGAAGGTCTCATAATGCAGTGCAAGGAGAAGCCTTAATGTTGGTATGGTAGAAGCCTAATGCTGTCATGGAGGACAACCCTTATAGTGGAGTCTAAGACAGGTTCTACGTTGCCCTAAACATGACCTTCCTACACAGCAAGAATAAGCCTAAATGATGCCCTAATGCTGCCCTAACAAACTGTTCTAGGATGCAGTTTAAAGAGGGTTCTTATGTGCCTTGACTGCTATAAATGTAAGCCCTAGCCGTAGTCCTATTGGGAGGACTATAGCCTTAACCTAGGCGCTGATAATGGAAAGACTTGGTCGTAGTTCTAGGAGATCTCTAGCAGTCAAAGAGAGCCACCATACGCTGCCTAAAAGGTTCCTCGTCCACTGTCCAAATGCTCAGTCTAATCTGCAGTTTCAAAGAGGCATTTATCTACCCTACTCGCAATGAAAGGTGAAGGTTACAACCATCGAAATAAAGGTCTCTAGCAGCTGTCGTTTGTGCTACAAACCACAGTGTAAGTAGGGACAATACTGTCCTAGTCTCAGCCCTCAAGGAGATCATCTTGGCCATAATTGGAGAGGACCCTCTCAGCCAAAGGATGAAGTTTAAGAGGTCCATAACTCTGTAAGGAAGGAACCCTTAAACGCTATAAGGAAAGTCAGATCTCAGTCACATTGCTGTAGATGACAGCATGACACATTTGAGATCTGTTTTGGGCATGACTGTGCAGCAATAAGGCTGATTGGTAGACATTGTTCTTCAAGGGTAATAGCTCGGTTATGTATGACAACCTTGCTTGCTGCTGGGCTAGGCCACAGGCCATAGCCAACAACATATTGTGTTAAGGGTTGCACAAGGATAAGGACTGAAGGTTGATGTGACTGCTTGTTTGTTAAAATTGGCAACTAGGGCCAAACTCCATGTGGATCACCTTATTTATGGCTTCTGATATTTTTCCTAAATTCCTCTCATTGAGAGGTCTAGGAATCTAGGATTGATCTAAAGATCATCCGATTCCGATACATATTTATGGAGATATGAATTTATTTTGATTATGGACAAATTGTCAAGGCCGGCCAACAAACTTATGTAGGCTCAGAAGCCAAACAGTCACATCTATTCAACCTCAACTTTTGCATATAAATACAAGGAGCATTCTCCTCATTTGAAAAATTAATTTCACTCATCTTCTCTCTCTCTCCTACGCATAAAAGGAGCCTCTCTCTCTCTCTCACATGTGTGGCTGAAAGGAAGACGTCCTAGGGCAAGGAAGACGCAGAAAGGACGCTAGGGCAGTAGGTCATCTCTTTGACCAGCATTGACCAAGCGTTGACCTTCCAGAAGTGCGGATTGGGTGTGGTTGCCTCTCCTAGGCAGGCCACAATTTTTGGCACGAAAACCGAGGTGATCTAACCTCTGGTTTGATCGGTGTTGACTGCCCTAGTTTAGGGCTGCAGTTGACTCCAAAAATCTGCAAATTGACTATACTTTTGGGGCTATTCAAGGGCGGTTTCTTCAGGTTGTTCAAGGACAAGTTGATCGGAAATTGACCAAGCATTTTAGAGGTCAATTTCAGCTAGTTTGACCAAGTTTGACTTTGTTGATCTAGGGTTTGCTGTTGCTGATATAAAATTTACAGAATTCAGATTTTGTACTATTTCTCTCTGCTGAACTATTGAAGATAAAAGAAGATTTGATCAAAGGGTTTCCCTGCATTGGGGTTTGTCCCTGGCTAGCAGCCACATCTTGTGTCTCTTGTCTTGGCTTGTTTTCTGTTGATCATTTAATGTTCTATCTGCACTTTACTTTATGTATATGTGATTGCTAATCTGTGGCTAATAAGAAGAAAAATAAGTAAATTGCTCTAAGCATAGAACATACCATAATTTAACATGGTATCGGAGTTGAGGTGAAGACAAAGCCCAAGCAAAAGCAATCACCAAATGGCTTTACAAGATAAAGCATGCAGTTGATTGTCACTTCAAAATGGCTTTACAAGATAAAGCATGCAATTGATGGAAGTGCGGAAAAGTATAAGGCTCGTTTTGTCGCTCGTGGCTTCTCCCAGAAGGAAGGTATAGACTATGACAAGATATTTGCACCTATTGCCCGATATACCACCATCCGCTCGATCATAGCCCTTGCTTCTTCGCAAGGATGGAACCTACATCTAATGGATGTCAAGACTGCGTTCTTACATGGTTCGATCAAGGAGGAGGTCTATGTGGAGCAACCCGAAGGATTTGAGATTTATGATCGAGAATCTCATGTGTGCAGGTTGAAAAAGGCCCTCTATGGGCTAAAGCAAGCACCTCGAGCGTGGTATGAGAGGATCGATAGCTACTTGATGAAGCTAGGATTCACTAGGAGTGAAGCCGACCCTAACCTTTACTTTAAGATTGTAGATGACAAGCCTCTCATGCTGGTGCTATATGTTGACGACCTCTTTCGAACAGGTGCAAACCCTCTCATTCACAAATGTAAGAGGAAGTTAGCTTCTCAGTCCGAGATGAAAGACCTGGAACTTATGCACTATTTCCTAGGACTTAAGTCTGGCAGAAACCAGGGGAGATTTTCCTATCTCAAGGAAAATACGTGGTGAAAATATTGGAGAGATTCGGCATGGTGGACTGCAAGGCTGTAACTACCCCGATGGAGCTTGACTTCAAGATGTTAAGCGGTAGTGTTGCCGAACCTGTTTTACGAAATGCTACCGAATATCGTCAACTCGTCGAAGCATTGATGTTCTTGGTGAACTCCCGTCCGGATATATGCTTTGCAGTCAACACATTGAGTGAACATATGGTTGACCCTCACCACTCACATTGGATTGGTGCCAAGAATCTGTTGAGATATCTTTGTGGCACGAGTACTCATGCGTTGAGATACACTGTCGGAGATGTGAGACTACTTGTATATACCGATGCTGACTAGGCAGGCAGTGTGGTGGACCGAAAGAGCACTTCAGGGTGTTGCTTCTCTTTGGGATCTGCCTCGATATCCTGGATGAGCAGGAAGTAGAAGTCGGTGGATTTGAGAACCACCGAGGCAGAGTACATTGCTGCTAGTATGGCCTCCTATGAGGTAGTCTGGTTGCGAAAGCTCTTCAATGACCTGTTTGGATTTACATTGGATACCACCGTGATCCTGTGTGACAACTAGAGCGGGATTCATTTATTAGAGAATCTTGTATTCCATTATCGCTCCAAGCATATCGATATCAGGTACCACTATATTCGAGATATGGTGCAGCGGGGAGCAATAAGGCTCCAACATATTGGTACAGATGAACAGGTCGTCGACATTTTGACAAAGCCCCTGGGAAAGGTCAAATTCTTGTCTTTCCGAGAACGACTTAGTGTCATTCAAAGACCCTCTTATGAGGATCAAGTATGATGTATTGAGCTCTGGGAGCTCCAGGGGGGCACAGGGTACTTCTTGGAGCGACATGTGACCACAGGGCGATTCACCATCCCTTGGTGGTGCACTATGTATAGGAGAAAGGTTCAACCTTCCTCCATGACACCCCGTGGCGACTGTGGAACAGGATGATTAGTTCTCCTGTGGGCCCGGATGATTAGTTCT
>APFE030429285.1:287388-298121 GCA_000404065.3 Pinus taeda | reverse complement strand
TTGCACCCCGAGGAATCTTCTGTGAAAGTAAGAAGCCGAACAACTATCAGGGATACCTGACCATCATGAGCACGATCATCCAAAATGAGCCTTCGTCATTCACAGATGCTGTCAAGCATCACGTATGGAAGGATGCTATGACCGAGGAATATGAGTCCATTATGTAAAACGATGTTTGGGATGTGGTCCCTAGACCCTAGGACAAAGCAATTGTCACTTCAAAATGGCTTTACAAGATAAAGCATGCAGTTGATGGAAGTGTGCAAAAGTATAAGGCTCGTTTTATCGCTCGTGGCTTCTCCTAGAAGGAAGGTATAGACTATGACGAGATATTTGCACTTGTTGCCCGATATACCACCATCCGCTCAATCATAGCCCTTGCTGATTCGCAAGGATGGAACCTACATCAGATGGATTTCAAGGCTGCGTTCTTACATGGTTCGATCAAAGAGGAGGTCTATGTGGAGCAACCTGAAGGATTTGAGATTTATGATCGAGAATCTCATGTGTGCAGGTTGAAGAAGGCCCCCTATGGGCTAAAGCAAGCACCTCGAGCATGGTATGAGAGGATCGATAGCTACTTGATGAAGCTAGGATTCACTAGGAGTGAAGCCAACCTAACCTTTACTTTAAAGTTATAGATGACATGCCTCTCATACTGGTGCTATATGTTGACGACCTCTTTCTAACAGTTGCAGACCCTCTCATTCACGAATGTAAGAGGGAGTTGGCTTCTGAGTTTGAGATGAAAGACCTAGGACTTATGCACTATTTCCTAGGACTGGAAGTCTGGCAGAAACTAGGGGAGATTTTTCTATCTCAAGGAAAATATGTGTTGAAGATATTGGAGAGATTCGGCATGGTGGACTGCAAGCTCGTAACTACCCCTATGGAGCTTGACTTCAAGAAGTTACGCAGTAGTGCTGTTGGACTTGTTTTACAAAATGCTACCAAGTATCGTCAACTCGTCGGAGCATTAATGTTCTTGGTGAACTCCCGTTTGGATACATGCTTTACAGTCAATACACTGAGTCAACATATGGTTGAGCCTCACCACTCACATTAGATTGGTGCCAAGAATCTGTTGAGATATGTTCGTGGCACAATTACTCATGGGTTGAGATACACTGCCGGAGATGTGAGACTACTTGGGTATATTGATGCTGATTGGGCAGGAAGTGTGGTGGACCGAAAGAGCACTTCCGGGTGCTGTTTCTCTTTGGGATCTGCCTCGATATCCTGGATGAGCAGGAAGCAGAAGTCGATGGCTTTGAGCACCGTCGAGGCAGAGTACATTGCTGCTAGCATGGCCTCCTGTGAGGCAATCTGGTTGCCAACGCTCTTTAGTGAGCTGTATGGATTTACATTGGATACCACCGTGATTTTGTGTGACAACCAGAGCGGGATCCGTTTATCAGAGAATCCTGTATTTCATGATCGCTCCAAGCATATCGATATCAGGTACCATTATATTTGAGATATGGTGCAGCGAGGAGCAATAAGGCTCCAAGATATCGGTACAGATGAACAGGTCGCCGACATTTTGACAAAGCCCCTAGGAAAGGTCAAATTCCCAACTTTTCGAGAACGACTTGGTGTCGTTCAAAGAATCTCTTATGAGGGTCGAGTATGATGTATTGAGCTCTAGGAGCTCCAAGGGGCGCAAGGTACTTCTTGGAGCGATATGTGACCACAGGGCGACTCACCATCCCCTGGTGGTGCACTATGTACAGGGTAAAGGTTCAACCTTCCCCTGTGACACCCCATGGCGACTGTGGAATAGGATGATTAGTTCTCCTGTGGGCTAGGATGATTCGTTCTCCGTGGCAACTATGAAACAGGATGATTAGTTCTCCTGTAGGCCAGGATGATTAGTTCTCCGTGGCATCCACTGGACAGGATGATTCGTTCTCTTGTGGACAGAATGATTAGTTCTCTTGTTGAGGCATCCTACCATGCAGTCTGGGACTCATGGGAAGTACCTCTCATCTGATCAATGAGCAGGGAAATGAGGATATGGACCATAGTAGTACTATTGATGGACGCATCGCTGTATATGTACTCCCTATGCTAGGATGACCTCCATTGATCTGGGATTAGTGAGAGTGGTTCACACTCTGAGACTGACTTCGGATCAGTGGAGGATGGTATGATTTATCCTCGATCATTTCTTCTTCTTCATAGTTAGAGCAGAGCAGAACAAAGCAGAGCAGAGCAGAGTGGGGTCAAGCTGTTAGGACAATGCATTTGATGGATGGATAGCAGCAACTGTATGATAGATTGTAGATGAAGTTCTCCCTAGTTGAGAGGGAGTGTTAAAATTGGCAACTAGGGCCAAACTCCGTGTGGATCACCTTATTTATGGCTTCTGATATTTTTCCTAGATTCCTCTCATCGAGATGTGTAGGATTGATCTAAATATCATCCGATTCTGATAAGTATTTATGGAGATATGAATTTATTTTGATTATGGACAAATTGTCAAGGTCGGCCAGCAAACTTATGTAGGCTTAGAAGCCCAACAGTCATGTCTATTCAACCTCAACGTTTGCATATAAATACAAGGAGCATTCTCCTCATTTGAAAAATTCAACTCACTCATCTTCTCTCTCTCTCTCCTACACATAAAAGGAGCCTCTCTCTCTCACACGTGTGGCTGAAAGGAAGACGTCCTAGGGCAAGGAAGATGCAGGAAGGACGCTAGGGCAGCAGGTCATATCTTTGACCGGTGTTGACCAAGTGTTGACCTTCCAGAAGTGCGGATTGGGTGTGGTTGCCTCTCCTAGGTAGGCCGCAATTTTTGGCACGAAATTCGAGGTGATCTGACCTCTGGTTTGACCGGTGTTGACTGCTCTAGTTTAGGGCTGCAGTTGACTTCAGAAATCTGCAAATTGACTATACTTTTGGGGCTGTTCAAGAGCTGTTTCTTCAGGCTGTTTAAGGACAAGTTGACCAGAAATTGACCAAGCATTTTAGAGGTCAATTTCAGCTAGTTTGACCAAGTTTGATTTTGTTGATCTAGGGTTTGCTGCTGCTGATATAAAATTACAGAATCAGATTTTGTACTATTTCTCTCTGCTGAACTATTGAAGATAAAAGAAGATTTGATCAAAGGGTTTCCCTGCATTGGGGTTTGTCCCTTGCTAGCCGTCACATCTTGTGTCTCTTGTCTTGGCTTGTTTTCTGTTGATCATTTAATGTTCTATCTGCACTTTACTTAATGTATATGTGATTGCTTATGTGTGGCTTATAAAAAGAAAAATAAGTAAATTGCTCTAAGCATAGAACATACCATAATTTAACATTGTGTGGTCAACATGTTAGACAACATGGTTAGATTGAGATTGAGAAAAGGCCGAACAATCTCAATAGAGAGGATGGCTGGAAGATCAGTAGTCGCTGGGCCCCAGCCCTGTCCTCCTAATCATTTTCTCCCTTGAGTTGGTTTGTTTTTTTTTTTTAATCTATATATCATTTATTTAATTTTCAAGCTCTTTGATTCTTAAAATAAAATTAATATCTATTTATTTAATTTTTTTTGTTGGAATATTTATTTATTCAAGCTCTTTGATTCTTAAATTAAAATTATTTATCTATTTTTTAATTTTCTTCAAGCTCTTGATCTCTAAATAAAAATTAAACTATATTTATCTATTTATTTATTTATTTATATGTAATTATTATTATATTTATTTATTTTTTATATATATTTCAAGCTATTTGGATTTCTTAAATTAAATTTTTATTTATTTATTTATTTATTTTATTTTTATTTATTTATTTAATTTAAAATTAACTACTAATTTTACCCTTAATAAACTATTAAGTAATATTGTAATTCTCTAAATTTATTTATTTTATTTTTTGACTATGAATATGAAGCTTATTTATTTATTTATATGTCCTTTTAGTTTATATGTTAAAATAGAATTAACTATTTATAGAATATTCTATTTCTAACTTATACAACCAACTAATATTTATATAACCTCGTTGATTTATAATTAACTTATTTTTAGGATTTAAATCTCCCTTTAACTGATATTTGATTTAAAATATAATTCTTATATTTATTTAAAAAATATAGTTAACTATTATCTATTTTTAATTACTTGATTATTTTATGATCATAGTATATTAACTCACTTATTTTAATATATCTTTATAAAATTGTCAATTATGTTTATTTTAATAAGAGAATTAATAACCGAATTAACTGATTTGAATAAAAATTTTGGTCTAACTAGCTGTTTCCCAGTCAAATCGAGCTGTCATTATTCTAGCCGTTACCTAGATATTCTGCCCGATCTATTTATAATGCATAACAAGATCTACTCATTCAACTTGTCCTGACGATGAACCACACTGGTTGGTTTGAAACGCGTTGACAAAATTATCTCTATGTGATTTTTGCCAAAGATTTTTCTCAAAACATGGTTAGATGCAGCATGGTATTAGAGACAGCAGTGAAGTGCAACATAGTAATGATTGGGTGCAGCTCGGTGATGGGAGAAACACAGTGATAAGAGCAGCTCTGTGATTGGGTGCAACACAGTGACGAATGCAACATGATGATGAGGAGCAGTGTGATGATGAGGTGCTCAAGTGATGGGTGCAACATGGTGATGGAATCACCTTAGAGGATCAGTTTAAGTGGTTTGCCTTCACGTGAGTTTTGATCAGCTACCTCATCTATCATCTTCTTAAAGAAGATCTCTGCTCTCATTATGGCAAGTCAAAATGTTGACTTCTGATGCATATGTACTATCTTTCTCTCTCTGCTGAACCATTGAAGAATATATAAGAAGAATTGATCAAGGGTTTCCCCACATTGGGGTTTGTCCCTGGCTGGTGCCACATCTTGTGTCCTCTTGTCTTGGCTTGTCTTCTGCGATTTATGTTTATGTTTTATTTGCAATTTACTTTAACGTTGATGTGGTTGCTAATCTGGAAAAGATATTGAGCTAACTGTGAAAATTGAATTAAATTGCTCTAAGCATAGAACATACCTAAACTTAACACCCGCAAGAGAACTTTTTCTCCCATCCTGTTCAGCTTGCCAACCAACAATCCTATGTGATCTACAAATATCTAGCCTCAAAAGTCCTCCATCTATGTTTTGGTCAATGCTTTGTGACATCTAGCTTACTTATCAAATGAAGGTGGGTCATCTATCTTAATGTACACTAACCATTGTTGTAATCAAGTGCTTTCATTTTATGATTAAGAGCATATTGGTATGAATCATAGGATAAATTGGAGGATTGACCACTTTCTATTATATTCTTGTTCTCATGCCTCACCTCGATTGTTATCCTCTACTGCTAGTCTAGTGTGACCTTCTTTGAGGCCTTTCTTTCCATTGTCTAGGATGGGCACAAATAGGAGGTACTAATTGATGTTGCATGCCCATGGTAATCCATAGCTATCACTTTCCACCTTTCATTGGTTTCATGCCCCAATCTATGTGTTGATTGTTATCTATCACTAATATTAGTTCCTTGATTTCCTCATTCCTGAGTAGGAGCTTGGAAAGTTGCCCTTAGAGGTTGATGCAACAAAAAGAAACGAAAAAGCATGATCCATAAAGATAAAATGCAAAATATTCGGTAAAGTGCATGTGCAAAATCCTAGCTTGAGCTCTACCCCCCTCATTAGCCCTCACCTAGTTCCTTTCTAATAAACGAGAAAATGAAAATAAAAGGAACTTTGATATCCCAACCTTGACAAATGCTAAACTACTTCATCTTAAAGGGTAATACATGTATAAATCAAACTTGTAGCCTAAACTACGCAAGAAAAAGACACATAAGAATGGTGGTAAAAGTAGGTCGAGGAAAGGGGTAACTAAGGTCCCACGATTGCTCCCTCTGCAAATTATAACGCTAAAGAACTATGGTATTTCATAAATTGGAAACACATGGTGGCATCCTCCATGAGGTAATCCCCCACCATACCACTATGCACTTTCGCCTATTGATTGATGGGATGGCCTAGAAACTATTCCTCCCCTTGAGGTTGAAAGCACCTAACAAGCCCTGTAGATAGCCCTCACACGCTTAAGCATGGTAATTTTTGTTGAGAAATCCAAAGTGTGGGAGTTAAACGATTTCTCTTATTATGACATTATCTTGTGATGTTTTCATTATTATTATTTGTTCTTCTGAATTATTTTTTCTTATCATCATGACTAATGCCAAGCAACAAATAGAAGAGAGCACAAGATGTAGGCACATTGCTCGGGAAAAACCCCACTCTTGGGGAAAACCCGGTGCAAATTCTTGCTCCAGTAGATTCAAGATGAGACGACCAAGACCCTTACAAACTAGACTCAGGACTACCTCCATCCATCAAGTCAACCTTGTTATGTTACTCACTGAGATAACACTGATTTGTCCACTGTGGTAGCACCAAATCCTTCACGCTGTGGTAGCACCGAGACCTTCACTGTGGTAGCACTGAATCCTTCACACTGTGATGTATCATTGAAAGTATCCACTGTAATTTGCATTATCTCAGAGAGGTATGTCGAGCTTGTCTCTGAAATCATCTCTGTAATTTAACTGAGACTTGTCCACTGTAATATCACCAAAATGTATCTACCATAGCATCGAATTGAGGTCACTTATCTGAGCTCCTTCCCTGCAATGATATCGAAACTTGTCTCTAAAATTCATATTGGAATTCTCTTGTGGTAGTTATGCGAAGTCCTCAGCCTTGTATATATATTTGTTGACATATGAAAATAGGCCAACATGTGATCACAAAGAGTTGTTTCACTGTATTAGGCCAACATGAGATTATTGAGGGAATGCGACTTTATGATGAGTCCTTCGACAACAAGGAGACTTTGATGGATGGAGGAGTCTTTAGAAATTGACTTTGACAATAACCTAAAGCCTAGAATGGAGGCTTGACCTATAACATTTGACCTAAGCATGAAACCCATGCGTTAACAAGTCAATTAAAATAATAATAAAATTCTTTTTGTTTTCTTTTGACAAATATATATTATATTTTGACTTCAAGTACAATTATGAAGACTGAACCTAGTTACATTCTTCAACACTCCCTATTAACTAAGGAGGTATTCATATTTACATATAACCATAGAAGTACTTGGAATATCTAAAGCACACCATCTATGAAGAAGTTTAGGCACCAGAATGCTATGGACTAGATTCCTGACTAGGGAAATCTATCCATTGGTCTCTCAACAATTTAGGAACTGTAATGCCACGAACTAGTCTCCTAACTAGGGCAATCTATCCGGGTGGAACTAAGATGGACTCAAGCTTTAAGCCTCTTTAGGTACCATCAGGCTTACTTGCTAACCATCAACCAAGAGATCTAGGTGTGTGTTAGGGCTCAATGACCAACACCACCTTTCCTACTTCGAGAACTAGACATCAACACAAAGTGTCGGCCAGATGTTTTCCCAGGCAATGCTTCACTCACAAAGCCTTAACACTCCTTGATCCAGCAGATCAAGGACAACAAATCTCTCCCAATCAAACTGATCGGTAACCAACATGCTATCAAAACTTCGAGAGATTTACCTGTACAAACACAACCCCAATCAATAATATATTTTCACATGTTCATAAACAAATACAAACCTCCGGGGTTTTCCAGACAACTTGATGTTGCTTCTCAACTTTTCATAGTAGGACTTAGAGCTTTCCTAATGAATCTTGACAGAAAATTCCTCAACCACGCAACTTCCTTTTCTCATGCAGCAACATATTTCATAAATTGATCCGGGTTCTCAGCAGCCCTTCAAAAATAAATTCTCCAATTTCCTTCTCTCACTCATGGCCTTCAGTAAAACTTACAGCTATTAGTCCTGGTCTAGTGCATGACACATGAAGTGGAGAACTATATGTCACTCCCTCTTAACCAGAGAGGATCTAATCATTCCTGTACAAGGAATATTCTTAACCATCATCTTATCCTAACGAGATTCCTTTCATTCAAGCTCCCTCTTAAGCTAGGGAGATTTCAACTATCCAGGCTCCTTCTTAATTTTAGGGAGATCAACATCTTTTTTGACATCGGGGAATCTTTCGTGGCTTCCAACCATCTCATTAGAGTTATTATTACCATCACTTCTCACATCATGCTTATCACATCAACGGACATCTTCACCATCTTGAAGATTATGTACCTGCACAACTTAGATAGCAAGTACGACCAAATCTATAGAAGCATGAAGTTAGCCATATCAAAATCTTATAATAACGGAAGCATTAGACTTTATAAACATAATCAACAAGAGACTATACTTGCCCAGGTTTTGTTACAAACCCTAAATCACATTCATAGCTCATCAAAATATCAAACTCATTATATCTAGGGTTTCAATATTCTTTCAATGACATGACATGGTCTTTCATATAGAAAACCTTAGAAACAAATAAGATTAATGCATCTAACAATTTTCAAATTTCATATGTTAGACTTCCTACTAGGATTTTATGTAAACCCTAGATTTTAGGCACGAGTTTCAACAATCAAAACCAATCACAGCGTAATCGACATCATGACTAGCATCTACTAGGGTTTGATGTAAACCCTAGATTTCCATCTACAACTTCTCAACAATCATTATATAGATTCATAGATTCCAGATTGTCATATCACACATATTAGAGAATTTTAACTACTACTAGGGTTTAGCTGCAAAACCCTAGATTTACCAAACAACATCATCCTAGAACATCAAACTTTGACAGGGGCTTATATTAAACCCTAAGACTTATGACCAACAACAGTTAGGTCAACACACATCTAGGAATTCATAAGCATAACATATGTCAGGCAATATTAACACATTAGACATATACCGACCTAGACCAAGCTAGGGTTTCAACCAAGTATACACATATATACCTATGGTTTTATTCCTAGGATCTTATTCTAAAGATAGAGCAAAGTTTTTGCTTATAGGCCCAACCAAACCCTAAAGATCTAGGGTTTCATAACTTAGCAATTATACCAAAACTTCAAAAGTTTAGGATTTCAGACAACACTATATCAACCTTACAAGTTAGGGTTTTCACGATCATACCAAAACCCCAAACATAACATCATCAACAAAAACTTCGAATAGCATTTCACAATAACCCTAAGCAGTTTTAGGGTTTCAGACATTAACATTAGCATACCCTTAGGTTAGGGTTTTCTAGTGAACCTGTCTAGGGCTCTACAAAATCAATTAAGAATATGAGGGTAGATTTATCAAGTGACGAGTCAACCAAAACAAGAATCATTATGACTCAAGATAGCTAGACATAACGATGTTAGTAATGTAATGCAAACTCCAAAAAATAAGATGATCATACTTTTAGGAGAATCTAGTAAGGTGTATAGTCTAAGACGTACCTAGAGATGTTCCTTGGCAAACCTTGTAAGAATTCCTTGAAGTGTTCTCTTTGTATTAAGCCATCTTCTTTTATTACCTATAGTACATACTTACAAGCACAGCATGTGATACCAAGAACATGATTTATTTCTCAAGTTAGATCTTTTGCATAATCATGGAGGATGGAATCTTATGATAAGCTGTTCATTCTTTCAATTAACAATAGGACTTCTTACTGACATCCTAGATTATTTGTAAACTCTAGAAAACAAGTACTAAGGTTCTAATATAAGGGTAATTCATATGATATCTAGGGAGTACTATCTTTATCCTAGTCTAGCTATAAACAAAGATCATATGAACCATTTAAGATTAGATACTTTGATAATTTATGAACATACGTACCTTGAGTTTACACACCTTTGATTTAATTAGACTTGTTGCAAGTGTATTTTATTACGTGACAATACTTGCTTGATTTCCTTGCCCTGGTACCTTGTGCTTTTCATAGTAAAGACTTCGGGTTCCCTTCAAACTGAATAGTTCTTGTAGTCATAGATACCTCAAATAATTGGTATATTTCCATAGGCAGCGATTCCGAGATCCTTTTCCTCAACGAGTTGTAGACCGAATGTACTACTTCACTATATATACATATCACTGCTTCAATCTTATCCCTGCTTTAGCAATTAGTGCTTTAACTATAAACAATTCACTTAGCGTGAAATCTCCTTTAGGACTATGACAATGATTAACACCAAACTTCACATTGAAAATGCTTCATAAGATCATTTTTGAAATTGATCCGAGCTTGTCTCATTGTGGTAGATCGAAATCCGAATTGCTTTATGAGATTATGTATCGAACAACTTACACCTCTATAGTAGCATCATAACTCAGCTTCTTTAGTTTTGTAGTGGCATCATTAATTCGGTTCTCTGTGATTAGCAGAGATATATTTCAATCCTTCGATTCTATAATGTCAATATAGAAAAAACTTGGTTCTTCATTCTTCTATGGTAGCAACACATACTCTCGGTCTTGAGATAATAGCCCATAATTTGGTTCTGGCGTAGCCCAATAAGGTGTTCATGCTTCAACCAGAAATGATGCTTCAATCAGATTATTACTTCACTGTGATCCATCGAAATACTTCTTTGATATTATACCGAACCCTTTTCTCTGAAATTTCTGCGAACTATCTTTCTTTCTTCTTCAAGGTGTCTTGATATGGTGAATGCAATGTTTTTAAAACCGGAACCGGTGACCGGACCGGTCCACCTAATGAACAGGTTTACCGACCGGAACCGGTCTAACCGGGACTGGTTTGGTCTAAACGAACCGGTTTTAAAAAAATACATTAAATAAT